>PVJX010011132.1:0-54551 GCA_004027295.1 Dolichotis patagonum | reverse complement strand
TTTGAATCTGCTTTATAAATTCTAGGTTTTTTCTGAATTCTTCAATAAATTTTTCTCTCCATTTGTGTTCCTCTATTCTTCTGTCTGTGTCTTCTTGAGAGGTACCCAGCCCTTCTTTTATTAATCTACTTATCTCTTGTTTAATTTGAATTAATATTTCAGTTTTGGTCCCGCTTACGAGGTCTTGAATATATCTCTTAATGTCCGCTAATGCTGTGTTTGATGTTGCTTTTTTGCTGCCCTCAGTCTCTTTTGTATTTACCTCTCCTGGATCAATGTTCTCAGGGTTGGGGGCTGGGAGTGTTTTCTTATTTCTCCCTTTCGTCATGTTTTTGGTTCCTTCCATACAAGTGTACAGTATAATTCCCAGACCCTTTTCTTGTTGTTTAAGGCTCCTCTAGAGGGTGCAGGCTAGGAGCTTGAGCCCTCTTCAATAGGTTATCAGAGATTAGAGTTCACCCAGGGGCAGTGTGCGCTAGCTCCTCCCTTCTGGGCCAGTCAACCTTTGCAGGCCTTCACTGCGTCAGTGTGCACTGATCTCAGGGAAGTAACTGGGTCCCCGCCAGGGGCGTGGCCTATTTCAAGCAGATTCCACCAATCCGCTCGGCGAGGGGAATAACCAGCTGAAGCCACTTCCTTATGGAATTAGGGCTGTCCTGCCCAAATCCAACATGTCGTCCAGTTGGTTTCCCCTTTCCCGTGGGAGGGTCTTATTCCCATCACTCACCGTGTCCCCGAGAACTGCTGGACTGCCCGACCTCCAAAATCAGCGCGGCTGCGGTGGGAATTCACGGTGCCTCTGGGTGGGTCGTGTGCAGTGCCGGCCCCGGCGAGCTGCACGCCGGGCTGTTCAGCTCCGGGCTCCGGCGGCTCAAGCCAGTTGCTTTGGCGTGGATCGCTTGTTCAGGTCGGGCGGAATTCAGGCGCCTGGAAGCGGGTGCCCTGCTCACAGATCTTATCTTCACTAATAGTAGCCCCAGGACCTCTTATTCAAGCGGGTTTTTGCGCTTTAGTTTCTTTCTGTGTTGTGAGAGTCTATCTCTCTCTGTTTGGGTCTCTCCAGGGTGTTTTATTCTGGCATTTGAGCTGTCTCTCTCAGAGAGGGTCTCTCTCCTGCTACCTACCAGTCCGCCATCTTGTCTCTTCTCTCTCCTGTCACTTTTAAAATGATTTTGTTTTAAAGATAATAAAACCCAACAAAACAAAACAGAATAAATCCAATCAAAACAAAACAGTAAAACTGGTACAGAACCTCAAAGTAGGATAATAGGAATACAGCAATGGCTACCATAGTACATCTTGTTATCGTCATAATATTTGTCCATTCCATCAGGTATAGCAAAATCAAATCAAAACAAAACAAAATAAAATCAATCAAAACAGAATATTTAATAAAGCAAAACAATTCATTGGAATAAAGCAAAACAGTGAGAACAATGTTGAAATTCAAAAACAAGATAGAAGAAAATCCCCATATTTGCTCTATTGCATACTGTTATCCTCCTTATAGATGCTCAGATGCCCAGCCCAAGGCCTGCAAAGTCAACCAAACAATACAAGCATTCAGTTGCTTTTTGTATCTCAGTTGCTATCAACTCAGCCTGTCCTATGAACCAGCTGGTTGTTGGGGTGGGAGAGGGAGTTGGTGATTTTCAGCCCACGTGCTGGTAAGCTCACAGGGGGTACTATCTGACTTTTCTCTTTGTGGACCCTGCATGGCTTGCCTCACTTATTTGTCTTGACTCTGCCCTCAGAAGCCCATTGGCTCTCTCTGCCATGACACACTGCAAGACACACAGCATTGTTTTGTAACGTACCTGCCAAAAATGAATGAGCTGAATCCAGCCATGCTGAAAAGTCAGGCAGGCTCAAACAAGGCCTGGACTCTCCAAAAATATCAATGCCATGAAAGACCAAGGAACATTCCAGAGTAAAGGAGACCAAAAAACACAGCAACTAAATACAATAGGATTCCAGAATTTTCTTTTACTATAACAGATTTCAATGGAATAGGGTGAAATTTACATAAATTCTTAGTGCTGGCATCCTGATTTTGTTGTGTATGGTTATATAAGAAATAATATATTGTGCATGGTTATATAAGAAAATGCCTATGAAGCCAGGTGTAGTGACACACATCTGTTATCCCAGCACTCAGGAGGCTGATCCCAGAAGCTTGCTGCAAGTTCAAGGCCAGCCTGGGCTACATAATGATTTCAAGGCCAGCCTGAACAATATTTTTAATAAATAAATAAATATATATATTTTAAAAATATATATGGAAAAAATATATATGTTTTAAATATATATTTAAAATATATATATATGGAAAATATATATATTTAGAAAATATATATATGGAAAATGTCTTTGTTTTTAGGAAAACCAACTGAAATATTTAGGTATAAAGGGGTATCATATCTACAATTTACTTTCAAAACAGTTGAGAAAAGACATACATCATGCTTTTAGTATATTTGTATATACGTAAAGGGAGGTAAAGACACAGAAGGTAACATTGGGAAAACTAGTTAAAGATCTATAGGAATTTTCTTTCCTACTCCTGTGCCATTTCCGCGGAGAAGGTATCCAGTGGCTACCCCTTTGCTCACCAGCAATTGCAGTCATTTTATTTACTGAGCACTTACAAGGTGCTGGACGATCTTCTCAGACTCATAGCTGTTCCATTACAGGATGTCATGACGCCATTTTGCAGAGAAGAAACTTGACATCACACATGGAAAGTGATTCTTCCCAGCCCCATGACCCATGGCCTGTGGCCTGTATGTCAAAGAACTGGGGTGAAATTGAACCTTCACCTCAGGAAAGTCACAAAACTTCACACGTTACCTTTCAGGTGAGACTATGCACAGAAAACCTGGCTGCTTCATTCTTTCCAAAACAACTAGGCAGGAGATTTCAGAATACAGAACTAAATTTAGTTCCATTCAATTTGAGACTTGGTGCAGTCCACTAATCTAAACATCCACTTGGGATTTCCTGGATTCAGAGCGGTTTGTTCTCTTTGATATAATTCCTAAGATTTTCAGATTCTGCCTCCTCTCCCTCAACTTTCTCAAACCCAGCAGCTTGGCAAAGGGTGAGGCAGCTGCCTGGACTGGTACTGGTTGGCATCTACTGGGGTCTGGGTGACTTGGGTCTGGCACTAAGAATGGGCACTGGCTTTCCACTATAGGCAGCTCTAGTGAGCTGGTTCAGTCTCTCTGACTCCTCAAAGCCTAACGGTGACACTAGGTTCATGTCCTCTCAGAGTGTACTCATGGCTTTGTAGACCTCTTGGGGTTCTTAGCCTCTTTCTAAACTCCACACCTTCACTCCTACCATGAACTGATATCATGGGCCCTAAAACAGTTCCCTGGCCCTCAGTTTGGCATCTGAGCCATCTAGGAACCGAGGGAGGAAGGGAAGCATTACTGCTATCCAGGTAGTTGGCTTTATGTTTGGGTCGATCAGTGCCCCCATCATGGTTGGTCAATAGCTGTTCCTAGCCCCTCAGAAGCTCTCCGCTTCTCTCCAGCCACCTCCAGCAGCCTCCAGCAACCTCCAGCAGCCTCCAGCATGTCCACAAGTTCTTCTCAGACCATAAACTATGGGGCTAGCCCCTGGCACAGCAGGCGACTCCAAAATCGCTCCTGGCACTCCATCAGCACTCCTGCCGAGAAGTGTCTTACATGTCCCCATCCTTTCTTAACCTGGACACACAGAGGCAAAGTCCACTCATCCACTTGTACCCAAGGGAGCACTCTTCCTGCAAACCTCAAAGGATAGAGGAAAATGCCTTGAGGTCTCTCACCTTATCCAACACTCTGCCTTCTTCTGGTTCCATCCCAGGGAAAAGATGGACAGAGGCTGGAAAAGCAAAACCCCTTCTTTCCTATCTCTCTTATAGCAAGAGTGGCCATGGGACACAGGGGTCCAGAGAAAGTGCTGGCTTTCTTCAAATAAGGTGTGGTAGCCCCAACAACCTTTACCCCTCTAAACAAGGACATGAGATCTGAAGTCTTGGTGGTTGTATTGTGATCCAAGAGGATTGCAGAACTGCTTGCCCTGACACGCTGACTATCTACCTCTGAATTTCTTTTTATGTGAGAAAAACAAGCAGAGTCTAATTGTTTCTTGTTTTTTCAGAAATGCAATCTTAAAGGACACAGGGGAATTAAACTACATATTTGTCTGTCTACCTCCCATTCACATTTTCTCCCTGTATTCCTGTCCCACAGATCCAAGGGCCTGGAAGAGGCACAATCCCCTCTACTACTACTTTCTGCTTGTGTGAAAATTGCTTCCATAAAATTCTCATGGCCCATTTCACTGAGCAGCCTCTTAAAGTGCTAAAACAGGAAGGAAAAGAGCATAGAAAAATCCTTCCACTCTCCAGAGGGCCACCATTCAAACCCAAAATGCTGTCTCATTCTGAGGCCAAATGCTTATTATTGGCTCAGTTAATATTAACACTACTACCAACTCATTGTTACTATCAACTCTTGTTAATATTGACTCTCATTGTGACCTCTACTTTGCTTTTTGCTTTCCTTCCACAAAGTCCTAATCTTCTGCTATTATAACTATCCTCATTTTATGGATGAGAAGATTGAGGAGGTTTACAGAGGCTAATTGTTCCAGAGCTGGATCTGGCCAGGACCGGAACCATTTACAGTGGTAATAATGCCCACTCTCCCCGGGGCACCTTCCCTCCCTCCACCAACCATCCTTCCCACACCCTGGACTTTGACCCATCCCGTGGGGAGGGGAACAGAACAGAGAGCAAGTTGGCAGCCTGTGTTTTATTGGCTAGCAAGGGTGCCCGGTCCAGAAGTAGCTACTCATCCTCTGACTTGGGAAGACGTGTGGGCTGGAACGAGTAGGCAAGACAGCACAGGGATGCATCCGGGCACAGGTGCATGAAGGATTCTTGTCTCATGCAGTATGTCCGGCAGGACCCTTGGCCCTTCCAACACCGTTTGAATTCAGTTCTCCCTGTGTACAGGAAGACCACAGATCACAGAGCAGTCACACCACTGATCACAAGTTAGGCCACTGGTTAAGCCACACTGGTCATAGGTTCTTTCTGGATGTTTGTTAGACCACTGACC
Source organism: Dolichotis patagonum (assembly GCA_004027295.1). Lineage (NCBI taxonomy): Eukaryota > Metazoa > Chordata > Mammalia > Rodentia > Caviidae > Dolichotis > Dolichotis patagonum. The sequence continues at coordinate 49,437 of PVJX010011132.1, read as the reverse complement.
ATAGATAAGAGTTCCGGGTACAATTTAGGCTACATATTTTGGTCCCAGTTATCACACAGATCACAGGTTAAACCACAGGTTAAATCACTTGGTTACAAGTCAGAGACTACTTTCCTGCCCAGGTAACACAACACACCAGGTACACCCTCAGCACCTTTCATAGCAATACGACATTATTATAGTTGGTCTTATTATAATCCCTCCTCCACAGGTGAGCAAACAAGGCCTCAGAGAGGATAATAACCTTCTGCCAGGTCACATACCCACTCAGAAGCAGAACCAGGATTCAAACCCAAGCAATCTGGCTCCAGAGTCTACATTCTTAGCCATCCACAAGCTGCTCCTGACATATAGAGACGTGTTTAATGTTAGTTCACATTCAAGGATTTCCAACTATGGGCCATAGAAAAGGTAAGGCTTTAAGAGAGTGGGTTCTGTGCCTCCTTCCAGTGGTCTTTGGTTTTAGCATGGGATGGAGCCCCCCTCCTTCATAGGGTTACCATAATAAACAATTTGACTACAGCACTTACCATCCTTGAGGAAGGAAGGCAACACAGTTTTTAAAAACAAGCAAATAAGTACAACACACAAAGTTTGTAATAACTGCCATAAACGAAATGATCAGAGTTCTGGGATGGCCAATTCAAGTCGAAGATGGACAGTGAGAAAGTACTAGGACCACTTACACTCACCTGTTAACACATAGCCTTGAATAAACAGAGAGCCAGCAAAGCAGAGGAGCCAAGGCTGAGCAGGAGGTGGAGGTGAAATGTCTCCCTGCATCTCCCTGGACCAAAGAGACTCCACATAATGCTCAGATGATGTCTTGGGCCTACCTAGGGGTTTTACCAGCCCTGCTGACCAGCACATCCTTTCATCTTGCCAAGTAGAAAATCTTAGAATGATACAACACTGACCTCAAAGTCTCTACCACATGAAGAACTCACACTTAGAGAATTTGTGGTCTAATGGTTAACAGTGTGGTGTGAACCCAGCTCAGCCCCGCTGGGTCCAAATCCCAAATCTTTCACTTCCCAGTTGAATGATGTATGATGCTGGCCTTAGATTCTCCATCTGTACAACTCTCTTTCAGCGGACAATTCAAGATCATTTTAGAAGGCTGGGGATATAGCTCAGTGGCACAAGTACCTGCCTAGCAAGTGTGAGGTTGTGAGTTAGATACCCAGTACCAAAAAAAAAAAAAAAAGACTTCATTTTAGCACAACTCATGTAGTAAACAATAAATAGAAAATGAGGTAATCAGGATGGCATCTTAGTAGCTGGAGCAACCAAGGCTCAATCTAGGTAAACTCACTTTCCACATAAAGGAGAGAACTTGCTGAAGACCATTTGCTGTTAAAATGATGAGTCTGGAAACAGAATCCAAGCCTTTGATCAGGCAATCCCTACACTAACTACTTTAGCACACCATCACAACTGAAATTTCAGGCAGCCCAAGACACAAAGCTGCTCTTTTCCCATGGGAGAACTGCTCTCCCCTCTTGATATCCTGGACTTGGCTTCTCATACTTTCTTTTCGTTCCCTGCTCCAGCCACACTGGCCTTCGTGGCTCCTCAAACAATAGCTCTCAGCCTCCTGCCTCAGGCCCTTTGCCCTTGCTGCTCTGACTAGTCCTTGTGTGCTTGAGTGATTCAGAACTCTGCTCAGACTCACTTGAAACAAAGTGATAAGATCACTGGGATATATATGCAGATAACTCACTGATGAGGGGAGGGAGGAAATAACAAAGCTGGATTGGCTCAAGTCTCTAAGTGTTCTGGCTGGGTGATAAGTACATAAGGAGTCTTTATACCATTTTTCGTTTATACTTGAAATCTCCAAAATTAGAAAGTTTATTTTCAAAATGCACATCATTACAGTATTTCTTATTTTTGCATAAATTTCTATTTTTCCATAATAAAAACATTTTTAACTTGCCTTTTGGGACTGGGCGTATAGTTCAGTGGTAGAGAATGTGCTTTAGCATGTGAAAGGCCCAAGGTTTGATCCCAACACACACACACACACACACACACACACGGTCAGGCAAGGGGAACACCTGTAATCTCAGCTTACTTAGGAAGCTGAGGCAGAGGATTGAAAGTCTGAGGGTGGGAGGAGGGTAGTCTGGGCAATTTAGTGAGATCTGGCCTAAAATAAAATATAAAGGGATGGGATAAAATATAAAGGGTAGCTCAGTAGCAGAGCACTTCTGGGTTAAATTCCCAGTATTGCAAAAACAAACAAAACAAAGGCCTTGTTCATTATATTATTCTATTTTCAGATCTACTTGAAATATTTTCCAAAATAAAGTTTTAAAAAAGAACCCCATCAAGAGGCCTCCTTAACCATCCCCATCACCCTTCCAACCCCAGCACAACCCGCTTTGAGCCCTTACCTCTCCTTTATTCCTCTTGACGCTTGTTACACCTGACACATTCTCTCCTTAGCTGTCTCTTTTCTATTTCTGCCAAGTAAAATGTCAGCTCCTTGAAAGCAAGGACCTTATTTTCTCTCATCATCAAATCCCAGCAATTCTAACAGTGCCTGACACAGAACAAATGTTTTTTGAATGATTATTAAGAGAATCCCATTTTACAGACCAGGAAACAGGTGCAGGCTGATTCAGCAACTTGCTCTAAGCTGTCCATCAGGTCAGCAGTGGGACCAGAATTTAAATGCTGATGTGGGCCCTTCTGTCCTCCAGGACCTGAGAGCCTATTTCTCAGTTTACACACACATACATACACACAGAGAGACAGAGACAGAGAGACAGGGGTGGGGGGTTACCTGGTGGGGCATGACCCAGGACCAGAAGGGCCACAATGAGCAGAAGTAGCTGTGTCCTGGCCATTGGATTCCTAGGGAGACTACAGAGAACTCCAGAGGCGAGGGACCTAGGGGCTGAGCCTGGCTCCTGCACCTGGACTTTATGAGGCCACAGATGAAGGCAGGGCCATGGGCAGCAGAATTGAGTGGGAGGATGAGGCAGTGTGGACCCAAGGCTGCTCAAGATTTCAGCCAGCAGTTGCGCCTTCTAAAGCCTGCTCAGCTCTGAAGCTGGAGGTTGAATTTTCTCAAGCAATGCCTGGGACAGACACTGAAGATTTCTGTCCGTAGGAGAGAGTGAAAAGCGCCTTGACTGCAGGAAGGCCTTGTTCAATCCCAGCAACTCCTAATGGCTATGAGTCATTTAACTTAGACCCTTCAACAAGCTGAGCCTAGGCAACTCAACTCTTCTCCTTAGGTTTCAGTTTATTTAAAACTGTAACGTGAACAGGTTTGCTCAACAGGACCCCTCAACAAGCTTGTTTCTGAGACCCAGGCTGTGGTATGAAGTAATGCCTTTGTAAGGCTAGTAAGTGGATATTTTGCTTCCTGATGCCAAAGAGATGGGGCCAAATAATCATGTGTTTGGACCTATTCTAAAACTGGAAAGAATATATACCTCAAAGAAAGTAATAGCTACCTATCTCATACAGAGAATTAAATGAAATAATGCTTCTCAAAGTGGGGTCCCCAGACCAGTAAACACCTGCCAAAATTACAATTTCTCCAGTCCTACCCTAAACTTAGGAATCAAAAGTTGTAGAGAATGGACGCCTCAACAAGCTGTCCAGGTGGTTTTGATGCACTGCTGAAGCCTAAGAACCACAAAGATACTACAGGATCAGAGCTCAGAACAGTCTAGTGCCCCGAATGGTGGTACACACCTGTAATCCCAGCACTCAGGAAGCTGAGGCAGAAGGATCACTGGGAGTTCAAAGCCACCCTGAATGACATAGCAAAACCCTATCTCAAAAAGACCAAATTAAAAAATTAAAAAAAAAAAAAAGAATAGAGTCTGGCACACAGGTACCTGAGTTGCACATGAGATGAGTGGGGAAAATTATCCCAACCATAAGAAACAGTGTCTAAAGTGTGGGACAGGGGCAAAGCAAGCATTCCTAGGGTGAAGGGGATGGGAACCAGAGCACCATGGGACTTGACCACAAAGTTCAAATTTTTGTATTATAGGCAACCAAATGTTTTTTTAGCAGGATCCTATTTAGCAAACCTGTTCAGATTACAGTTTTAAATAAACTGAAACCTAAGGAGAAGAATTGACATGCCTAAGCTCATAGAGCTGCTGACTGGCAGAGCAGGCCTGGAAGCAGTCACCTCACTTCCACACACTGAAGTGTGCAACACACAGCCAGCCTCTTGTACAAGTGGGAAGGGGAGGCTCAGAAGGCCAAGGTCCGGAAGGAAGCCAGGGGCCTGAGGGTCACCATCTTCCCCAAGACCTCCGGAGGCTGAGCTGTGGGAGTTGATCCAAGCTAGACACATGGACCCCCTCAGCCATGACCATGAGCCCCACCCACAGGCACAGCTTGATCTCCATGGCCTGCACACATTTATGCACCCCAGTCTAAAGCTCAAGACAAGCATCCCAGCCTAAGAGCTAAAGACAAGCATCCTACTTAAAGCTGGATCCTGACCCCACCTAAAGCCACACAGCCAGGCCCTCCAGCCAGCCTCTCTTCTACAAATATCCGAATATCCAGGCCTTTCCTCCTCCTCCTCCTCCTCCTCCTCCTCCTCCTCCTCCTCCTCCTCTTCAGGTCTCTAGGCTGAAAGGAAGAGCGACTAGAGTGTCAGGCTCAGCCAATCTTCAGCTGAATGAGCGAATGATCCACTGACACCAAAACCACAGGCTGTGTACAGAACTCTTTGGTGCAGGCTTCCCCTGCTGTCTTCTCCCAAGCCACTTCCCAAAACTAATCCTCCAGCCACAGCAGAGTTTCACAAAGTGGGGTCTTCGAGCTATTGCATCAAGATCTCTTGGGACCCTTGTTTTATTGAAATGCAGCGATTCCGGAACCCTCTCCACAGGGCTGAAGTTGACCTTCCCAGCCGATGGAGTGGACCCACGCTGACGCAGAAGAGAATCCAGATCCAGGAGCCCACAGTCCCCATCCTCCTGTCTCTGGTCCCCTTTCCCAACACTCTCACGTCGAGAGAGTTGGAGCGACGTGTCCAGGGTCCACTGAGCTCTAAACTCAGAACAGTCTCCGCGCTGCCCAAGGCTGGGGCGGGGACCCCGGGGCTGCCCCCACGGGGCGGGGCGGGACGGGACGGGGCGGGGGCGGGTCGCGCTCCTCCCCCGGCCCGCGGTGGGGCGGGCCTGCCCTGAGGGGCTGCGCGCCGGAGCCGGTGGTACTGCCCGGAGCACAGAGCAGCCGAGGCAAGGCGGCGGGGACCGGACCCTGCCCACGCTAAGGTAAAGTGCGCGCAACCCGCCGCCAACTTGCTCAAGTTAGAGCGGAGTTCGCCGGCGCCTGCACCGGGCTGGTGCGGCGCGCGCGGGCCGGCAGTCGCGAAGCGCTTCAGGGACGAGGGTCCCCAGACCTGGGACGCCGAGTGCCAGCTGGCCCCAAACGAGAAAGCCCCTTGTCTCCCGATCCCAAGAGATTTACACCTAGAACCCCAGGCTGGTAAGGTTCGGGCCCAAACTCCAGGGATGGAATATGCATTCCAGGGCCCTATGGGCTCCCCTCCCGGTCCCTGGCCAGGACCCTGCCTTGTCACCAAACCTGGGCCCTGGCTGGCCTGCAGCTCCCGCCCCCCAACAACAGCTGGAGGCCGTATCGCCAGCCGCTCCTGAATTTTTCACGCAAGGGGCGGGCCGGACACGCCGTTTCCCATGGCATCGGGAAACTCAAATTACAGCCTGAGGGATACTCCAAGCCCCCAAGCCCAATGGGGCACCAAGCTAACCTGTCCTGCCACCTTCTGAGACCCGGTGGGACTGAGCAGCGGAAGTAACCGCCCCACTGGGAGCCCTGAGCCCTCCCCTGCACCCCGCAACCCAAAACGAGTGAAAGAGAGGAGGGGGAAAGGGGGGCAATTGCGCTGCAGGGCAGCGATTGTGTCCCGCTCTGGATTGGAGCGACAGGGCTGTGTCTACCCAGGTGTGTGCACGCATGGTTCTCTCCTCCTTGGGGCTGTTCCCTGCCTGTCTGTGTGTCACTGAGGGTGGGTCACCCTTAGGCGTGGGAAATGGGTGTGCATGTCCGGATGAGTTCACAGCCTATGCTCACCCCTTCCAGCTGGACCCAGGTTTACACTGGGCCTGAAGCCAGAAAACCCCCACCCCAAGGAGCTGTGGTGCCTCCCACTGAACAAGAGAGGAAGTGCTCTCAACAGCTCCTTAGTTTATACAAGAAGGGGCTCAAAGCAACTGCCTCATTACCCATCCATCTTGGGGGAGGGAGGAAGGAAGGAAGGAAGGAAGGAAGGGAGGAAGGAGAAAGAAAGAAAGAAAGAAAGAAAGAAAGAAAGAAAGAAAGAAAGAAAGAAGAAAAGAGAAAAAAGAAAAGAAAAGAAAAGAAAAGAAAAGAAAAGAAAAAAGAAAAGAAAGGAAAAGAAAAGAAGGATCAGTCCAAAGCCTCTTTCCATAAAGGATGACACTAAATACCCAGCAGGAGGCAAAAACCCCACTGCGCCGCAGAGCCAGCACTCCGCTACCCCTGTCATCCCGAAGCCACCAGCCTGCCCCCCTGTGCACTGCACCTCCCATGCAATCCCAGCATCCCCCACTGGGCCAATCCGCCTCCCTCAACCCTCCTGTCCGGAAACCCTCACCTGCCGCAGATAGCTGGTCCTCTGAATCCAGCGACTCTGAAGGCTCCTGGGAGGCCCTCTACCGCGTGGTACTGCTTGGAGACCCTGGCGTAGGGAAGACCAGCCTGGCCAGCCTCTTTGCAGGGAAGCAAGAGCGGGACCTCCATGAACAGCTGGGAGGTAGGGTCCCTGTGAGATGGGCTGGGATATGGTCAAAGGAGTAAAAGCCCTGTCACCGGGCATGGGCTGCCAAAAACGGTTGTACAAGTCACGCGTGCACTGTGCGACTCTAAAGGGCTTGATCACACAGACCCTGAGATGAACGATACTAACCTAGAGTTGTGCAGCACCATGGTCCAGGGAGGGAAATGCCTTAGAGTGAGAAATATGCCAGTTTCTCATGAATGAGAAGCACATGATTCATTTCCATATCATAAGGGGAGCAGCTCTAAAAACAATCAATATTAAGAAATGGTGGACTCTTCGAGCTCAGAAACCTCCAGGGCCTGGTCCCCCAGACTCTCAGCCCTCCCAGTCCCACAGATACCCAATCAGAGCCACCATGACCTGTAACATCTCCCTACAATGGAGGCTCCCATATCTCCAGTTTGGCTGGAGTTTGTTGCTTTGGTTCCAAGAAACACAATGAGCTAACAGGGCCAGGGTGAGTGGGGAGGAGGATGGTTAAAAGCAAAGAGAGGCTGGAGACAATGTGGTCAAGTTCCTCCAGCCTTGATCTTCCTGTGGGTGAGAGCTGGTCTGAAAAATGTATATGTATATACTTACAGGAGTTACAGATGGGGAAACTGGGGCCCAGAGAGACTAGCATGACCTGCCTGAATCACAAACCGAGCTTATAGATTGGGAGAAGACATCCCAGAGAACACAGAGTGGGAGATTTCCCGGCCCGACTTTAACCCTGCTACCCAAGTCATTTAATCAACCAAACCTATCTTCGCAGCACCTAACTTGTGCCAAGTGCTATGCTGAAGGGAGGGGGGTTCCCCTCATGGAACTTCTTAACCTATCAGAAAGATAGGTACCAAAGAATGTAGTGAGCACCTCAAGGTTTGGGGTGGGGGGTAACTGACCAGAAAGGGAGGCTAAGGGGAGCATGTACTCTGCGGGCCGGCCTTTCTCCCTGACAGCCACCTCTTGCATTGGCTGCAGATGTGTATGAGAGGACGCTCACAGTGGACGGAGAAGACACCACACTGGTGGTCATGGACACCTGGGAGGCTGAGAAACTGGTATGGCTTTGAAAACAGGATTGGTGGGGAGGGATGCTGAGCCAGATATCAGACTCCTGTCCCCTCCTGGGCCACACAGAGCGGGGATCAGGGCAGGGGCCCTCCTCAGCAGCCCCTCCCCATAGCCTACAACCTTTCCTAACACAGAAGAACTTCATACCCCACTGATCCCCTCCCAGGAGCCATCCCAGGACGTGCCCCCCCACCAACAGACCTCCCACCCCTCATCCTGCCCCCCACCCACAGTACCAAAGAAAGAACCCAGGATTTAGCACAGAAATGCCTATGGTTGAAATTCTCCCTTTCTTGTCACTAGGCACATAGCTTGTGCAATTGACGTTCAGTTTTCACATCTGATAAATGAGTCAATCATTCCTGCCTTCCTCATTAGCTAATTTTGTTGTTGTTGATGATGATGATATTGCTTGTCTGTTTTCAGCGCAGGGCATCAAACCTAGGGCCTCTGGCCTGCTAAGCATATACTCTACCACTAAGCCTATCATCAGCTGTTTGTTTGTTTGTTTTTATTTCTTATGCAATTCTACAGAAGTGAACCCAGTTCAAAGCATGGGAAAAAATGCTATACAGGAGTAGAATATAGTATGTGACGATTCTTAAGTTATAACTTGGTAACTAGTAAAAAAGGAAACCACAGTGCATCCCTCTTTATTCACTTCCAGAGCAAGAAATGAACAGAACAAAAAGACATGTCCTCTTAAATAATTTTTTGTTATTTGGGTTTTCTTTTCTAATGCTACACAAGTAAAAATGGTTATTGTAGAACTTTGAAGAAATATACCTAAGCAAAGAAAAGGCTACAAAAGTCACCTGAGATCCCATGTCTTTGTGGGTAGACCCCTCTCCTAACACTCAGGGAGGCCACCCCATGGGGTAGAGCATAAGACAGCAAGGGGATGACTGACAAGAATAGGTTCCACAGATGGGATCAAAGTAAAAAGGAAAAGGAAGGAGCCAAGGAGCCAATTCCTTTTAACAAACAAAAGAAAACCCAGGTCCTGATGATGATTTTTTTTTTTTTTTGTCATTTTTGAGACAGGGTCTCACTATGCAGTTCGGATGGCCTTGAGCTCACTTTGTAGCCCAGGCTGGTCTCAAACTTGCAATGATCCTCCTGCCTCAGCCTCCCAAGTGCTGGGGTTACAGGAGCGCGCCACCACACCCAGCGTGATGATGATTCTTATAACAGCAGCTGACATAGATAGAGGACCCTCTTCCACCAGATATGTAAGCATTGAATATGTATTATGACATTTAGTCGAAACAACTATAATGTGAGTCTTCTGACTCCCATTCTACTGATGAGAAATTGAAGCTCAAATAGGTTAAATAATGTGTCTCATAGTCCGAGAGAGAAAGTAGGATTCAAACCCAGATCTACAAAATCTCAGAACCTTTCCCCTAAAGAACATCACTTTCTGAACCTTTAGCTCAAGTTTCACTTCTTTACTCATCCATCTACCCACCATTCAGTCATTCAAGCATGCATTCAAAAATACTTGCTTGGTATCCACCATGGCCCAGGATGTGGAGACACAGCAATGAACCCAACAGACACGGCCCCAGCTTCATGGAGTTAAAGGCTGGCGAGGAAAGGTCCACTTCTTGGATGCAGTTGAGAATTCTATGGGCTAGAGTTCCGTGTAGTTAAGAAGAGTAACCAGACCTGGAGTTCCACCTGCAGACCAGTGAGGAAAGGTACTGGACCAGGAGGGAGGAACTAGGAGTTATGCACAGCTCACTCTCCTTTGGCCTTTGCTTTTCCTACCAGTAAGGTGAGGAAACAGAACCAGTTTCCCTGTTTGAAAGGCGTTCCTGGAGAGAGCTCAGCAGTAACATCCTTACTGGACTAAGCATCTGTCCAGTCCAACCATGTGATTGTACTCTTATGTCCGAGATGCAGAATTTGACTGAACTATCTGGGCTTTGGGCTCATCCAGTAGTGCCCTAACTTGGCCAGCCATCATCAGGGCCACCTGGAGAGTATTAAAAATCAAATTCTTAGCCAGTCTTTATGGTGCATGCCTGTAATCCCAGCACTCAAGAGCTGATCCAAAAGGATCACAAGTTTGAGGCTCAATCTGGGCAACTCACCAAGATCTTGTCTCTAAAACTAGAAAGACCTGTGTAGGTAGTTCAGTGTGAAGGCTCTGGGTGCAGTCTCAGTACCACAAAATAATCCAATTCTTAAACCTCATCCCAGACCTAATGAATAAGATCATCTAAAAGTGGGGCTCTAGAATTTATATTTTTAGTCATTCTACTAATGGTTTGCTAATGGTTCTTATCTACCAATCCATGCATCAACTGGCTTTTGTGATCTGGACACAACAAATTCTCCATACATATTTGTACAATTAGTGAATGAATGATCAAGACCCACCCTCTCATTTTACAGATGGGGAAATTGAGACCCAAAAGGAGGAAGGAACCCATCCATGTCAAGGTTGAGAACCCACATCTGTCTGGCTGTACTCAAAGGTTATTTAGCCTGGAGAATAATCAATACAGTTGCTGAGAACTCCTTTCACAATGATACTGATGATATTCTGATACTTTCCTATTTGTCTATCTTATTTGGTTATCAGGGAATATTTTTAGCTTCCTCCTCCCTTATAGTCAATGCTCCTACTACATTCAGCGTCTCCTATTCTAGGCCTTAGCTCTGATTCTTTCCCTTTATCTGGAATTTCTTCTCTTGCTTGGCCTGCTAACCTCTCAAACAGTACTCACCAGACCACTGGGAAGCCCTTCCACACTCTGCCACGTTGAGTTTTTCTGACCACCCCACCTCACCCCACCCCATGGCCCTTCCATTTACCTGCAGATGCCTCTTTTCATGGTGCTGACTGCAGTGCCTTACTGCCCTCCATTCCCACAGCCTCCTTTCCAGACCTCGAGCTTCTTGCTGTTCTTGACAAATGACCACCATCCAAAAGGGAGTATCAAGATCACGCCAATTCTTTTCTTTCCCTGTTCAAACACTTGAAGAGACTACACTTCTCAATCTGTCCCTTGCTACTCCCATCCCCTTCTGAACTCACAAGATGTGATCAGAGGAAAGTTTTTAAGTTACATTATTACATTTTCACATATTGCAGTACATTGCCAGTAGTCCCTCTCAAAATACTTGGAACACACTTATCCCATCAGTCTCTGAAGCAGTTCTGATAGTCTTCTTAAAGGAGTATCATTAGTTGCCCTGTCACAGCTGCCCAGTGTCCTGACCAGACCTTCATCCTTCATGGTCATTTTGACTCTGGTGAAAAGCCAGCAGTCATACAACGCCAGATCCAATGGGTAAGGTGGATGAGCTACACACACACCTTACGTTCCCACAAGCCTTCTTTTCTGTTGGATGCCATTTGGCAGCAGTATTCACCGTATTTTTTTAATCACATCTCATAAAGATACTCTCAAAAGAAGTCTTTCAGAACTGCTTCAGAAAGTGACAAGAATGGTAGATTAAGAGGGAGATTAATGACACTGCCTTTTACTATGGTAATTTTTTATTTAAACATTCGCTGTATAAATAAAAAAAATTGATCCCCTCTTATACATTCCACAATTGTTCCTTCACATCTCTCTTCAAAACTGTCCTGAGAAAGACCTTACCTGAAGACCATCTTTCTGTCATTACCTCTCTTTCCTCCTTTTTGGTGTCAATTCTGGGTTGCAGAAGTTCCTAGTAAACTGTATGGCAAAGCCAAATCCTCCTTAAAAACCAGCCAAAAGAGCTGAACAGACAAAGCCAAAACCCTCTTTACCAAGAAAGGGAACCACAGAAATCTTTGCCACCGGTGCCAGCCTACAGAAGTAACCAGGAAATGAAACCATGAAGTAAGGGAATGTCCGCTCAGTTTTTCAAGCAGAGAAATTGAGGCTCAGAGAGGATGGGTGATTTTTTCAAAGTGACTCAAAAAATTCTGACCTATTTCAAAAATTCTGACTCAAAAAATTCGAACCTATTCCACCTGTTAAACCAAGCCAGCCCCCTTCCCAGCCAGGGCCTAGGCACCGGCTAAGGAGATGGCCTGGGTCTCTCCCCCTCAGGACGAGAGCTGGAGCCGGGAGGCCTGCCTGCAGATGGGAAGTGCCTACGTCATTGTGTACTCCATCGCAGACCGCAGCAGCTTCGAGAGCGCTTCGGAGCTCCGCATCCAGCTGCGGCGCGCGCACCGCGCAGACCACGTGCCCATCATCCTCGTGGGCAACAAGGCAGACCTGGCCCGCTGCCGCGAAGTCTCGGTGGAAGGTGAGCTCTCAACCCCACCACAAGTCCCACTGCTCTGTCTCCGGACATGGCCACCCATCCCCATCCCACAAGCCCATTGGCTAAGCCTGCCAGCTATGAACCGCACTCCCCCAGCAGTCATGTCCAAGCAAGCCCACCTCCCTTAGGCCCACACCTCCTGTCTCCTGGTCTACAGCCTCTGCCCTGTCCTAGATCTCCATTTTGTCCTGGGTCGGCCCCTGCGCTTCTCTAGCCCCACTCAATCAGCCCTCCTCACCAGCTGCAGTTTTCCTGAGCCAGAGCTGACCTTGTCATTTCTCTGCTTAAAAATACCCCCATGGCTCCACATGTCCTTAACCAGAGACACTTTATCTACCAGACATGATAGCCTCAATGCCTACCAGCTTTTCAAGTACTTGCACTTAAGAATTTTAAAAGACCATTAGTGGCTCCAACATAAAATGAGAAATTCAAATTTCATAAACCTTTGTCTAAAAAAATAATACTGTGGCAGCTAGCAATTATGAACCAAACTTTTTAAATTATATGTGAATTATATTTACACTGGGATGGGGAATATTCTAATATTTCATATTTCTTGCGGGGCCAATAAAGAGCCTAAAATAGCCCTACTCATGGAGTAAACCTACAAAATATGGAAGCCGACACCCGGCAGGGAAAGCCAGGTTCCCAAGGTCTCAGGGCCCACCGCCCAGCCTGATGGCATCCTGGGGATGGAAAGCCAGAAGCCCTGAGGACACATCCGGAAAAGCTGCCACAGAATCCACAGATTTTGTTAAAACACAGGTTCCCAGACCCCATCCCAAATCTAAAGAATCTGAATTCCTGAAGGTAGGCCCACGAATCTATTTTAACAAACTCCTGCAGGTAATTCCAGTACCCTCACGTTCAAACTGGTTCATCCTTTGTCCTACCTCCCGGACTTCTCAGTCACCTGTAACAAGCGTGTGAACTAACTCCCCACGCCCACTGTGATTTATCTCTGACTTCCCTGAGACGTGCACCACGTACGGGGTCAAGGAAAATACTTGCAATAGAGACCAAACTTGCCTTTTTATATCTTCCTGTCGCTTTCTGGTGATGGCCCCGCCCTGCCCGCCTGGCCACGCCTTCCAGAGGGCCGCGCCTGCGCCGTGGTGTTCGACTGCAAATTCATCGAGACGTCTGCCACCCTGCAGCACAACGTGGCGGAGCTCTTCGAGGGCGTGGTGCGCCAGCTACGCCTGCGTCGCAGGGACAGGGCGGCCGAGGAGCCCTCAGCCCCGCGACGGCGGGCCAGCCTCGGCCAGCGCGCTCGTCGCTTCCTGGCTCGCCTGACGGCCCGCAGCGCTCGCCGCCGGGCACTCAAAGCCCGCTCCAAATCGTGCCACAACCTGGCCGTGCTCTAAAGCCACCTGCTCTCTGGTGGTAGTGGGACATTAAGATGCTGTCCGAGCTTTGCCGAAGCTACCGAGGAGCAAGAGCCGCGTGGCCCATAATCCACACCGTGGGCCTTACCTGCCGGCTGCCTTGATGATCTTGCATCACCCAGAGCCAGAGCTTCGAGGACCACTCGACCTGGGAAGTGGTGGACAGACCATGGGCCAAAGCCTCAAGACGGATGCAAGTAGGGTGTTTATAATGTGGTGGGTGCCTTTTTGTAAAAATCTATCTTGTCTCCAGGATCTCACCTACGCTCAGAAACCCCCCACAATAAACCAGTCCAGCGGGATGTCCACTCTGAATGCCCAGATTCCTCGTTGGGCTCTCCAAACATTTCGTCCTCCTGGCTTCCCATTACACTGCTGTGGACTGGTTTACCCTCCTGGCTGCGTGTCCAGGCAAACCAATAAAATCACAGGCCAGTTGTGCCCTCAGGCCCTCTCCCAACCACTGGGTATGGTACCTGTCTTTGAGACACATCCAGGATCACTACTAACCACAGCTCAGTGTGACCCATTATTTTCTCCTTAATTCATTTTCTGGAATATAGATTCATAAAATATTGTTCAGGGCTGGGGATTTAGCTCAGTGGCTTAAGCTCCTGCCTGGCAAGCCCACGGTCGTGAGTGGTCGTGAGTTTGATCCCCGGTACCGATTTTTTAAAAAAATTCTTCAGAAGGAATCTTAGCACTCATCCTGGTAATACAATAGGTAGCATAGGTGAGAGTTGTGTCCCAAGCTGTCATGACGATGAATTAATCTTCACCTGGGAGGAGAATGTATACCTTTAACCTGGTTTGATTAATTAAGAAATCAAAGCTGAGGGCAGTGGAGGCTGAGGCCCAAGGTAATACAGCTGCTTTCAGAGAAGTTGCCAGGATTCCAGCCCAGGCTTCTTCCACTAGCATCTATGCCCAACTTATCCACAGTCTAGTCCTCAAGAATCTGACAGGGTACTTGGAAGTCTTGAGGCTGCCTGTACAACTTAGCAAGACCCTACCTCTAATTAATTAAGCAATAGAGCACTTATCTAACATGTATGAAGCCCAGGGCGCCATCCACAGCAATGAAAAAATAAAAAAATAAAAAGGAGAATGAGGAGAAGAGGAAGGAAAAAAAGAAAGAAACGGCAACCAGACCTCTAATCTCAGCACTCGGGAGGCTGAGGCAGGAGGATCACCGCGAGTTCCAGGCCAGCCTACACTACGTAGACCCTGTGTCAAAAAATAAAACAAAAAACAAACCAAAAAAAAAGTAAAAGAAGAAAAAAAAAGAATGTGGTAAAACCCTATTGCATCTGAGGGGGACAAACTTTCAAATACAATTTAATTTAAGGGCCGATGGGCCATGAATTCCATGAAACCCTATCCATTAACCCCTGCAGCATAGACCCCAATTTAGTCCAATCCACTCATTTTCCAAATGTGAAAACTGAAACCCAATGAGGGGAAGTGAGCATCCACCCCAAGGTCAGTCAGCTAGTGAGGGTGACCCTGGGACCTCCTGCTGGCTGTGAGGCGGGAAAAGATAGTGAGGTGTCCAGCCTGGCTGGGACAGGGCTGGGTGTAGGTCAGGAGTTTCCAGCCGGGAGAGGGACGGGTGTCACTGCTTTGAGAAGAGAACAACATGCAAATGTTTGGACCATCGTGTTTCTGACGCCTGACACCCCTGCCCCCAACCAGATTCCTGCCAGACAGCGGCCTGAGCCCCGCTCACAAGGAGAGCCACACCCCTTCCCTCCTGACCCCCCCCAGGGCTTGCCAGCTGGGCATAGATAGCACCTATGCCCCCATCCCAACACCAGCCCAAGAAAGAGAAGGGGAGCAGGGTCTCCCCCACTCCAAGCTGTCTCCGGCAGCAGTCGGGGTGGGGGAGGGCTCTAGCTGTGGAAAGTTGGCAGAGGCAGCCGGCAGCAGACGGGAGAGTGGAAAAAATGATATCAAACCCGGAAAAATGCAGGCCGGATGAAGGGCCAGAGTCGGCTTTAGAAACGAAGGCGGTCACAGCCACCCCTTTCTTCAT
This sequence comes from Dolichotis patagonum, assembly GCA_004027295.1. Taxonomy (NCBI): domain Eukaryota; kingdom Metazoa; phylum Chordata; class Mammalia; order Rodentia; family Caviidae; genus Dolichotis; species Dolichotis patagonum. Next base: position 33,863 of record PVJX010011132.1, on the reverse strand, counting down.
CCTCAAGTATTTATTGAGGGTCTACTCAGGGCCAGGTACAGTGCCAGGCTCTGGGAGGTGTGGGAAAGAGCGGAGGACAACTTGCTGCTCCCTGGAGCTCATGACGCCTGGTGGGGAAAGCAGACTAGACAACAAATAAGTGAATAAAATAATTTCAAAATGATGTGGACTAAAAATCAGGATGGTCAGCGAAGCCCCTGAAGATAACCCAATCTAGTCCCCCTCAGATGGGAAAACTAAGGCCAGAGAGGACGAGGCCTTACCCCCAGGGCACTCAGGATGTGGAAGAAATAATTGAGACCAGATGGGGGGCAGGGGCGCAGCCCAGCAGCTGTGTTCAATCCTTACTGCCCTCCTCCCCCAGTGCCTTAGTTTCCCCACATATAAAATAAGATTCCTGACAATTCCCTCCCCTAGAGTTGAAGTGAAGATGAAATGATTTAAGCTATATAAAGTACTAAGTACAGCTCTGGGTCCAAGAAGATTCAGTAGAGATCGGCTGCTGCTATCATGTCCTAAGACTTGAGAGAGACCGGGGTTTGTTAAGGGTGAGGCATTCCAAAGCTGTAAGCACTTGCTTGGGAGCCTCAGTTTAGCTATGACACTAGAGGACTGTAAAAAAGTCCTTCCTGAGCCTCAGTTTCCCCAGCTGCATAATAAAGGGATTGAATCTGAACTTGTATGTTCATGTAGACACATGTTTGTGGTCTGTCTCCCCCACAGGAAGGAAAGCTCCTAAGTGCTGCACTGTCCCTAGTCCCACGCACAGGTGCTCGGTAACTATCTGTTGAGTGAGTTAGTTGGCCAGGATGAAGAAGGTATGGCTGGGAAAGCTTGCAAGAAAACTGCATTACCTTTCCCAGGGACACAGCCCATCAAAGTTTAAAAGTTTTTTCTCATCCATAAAAAGGAATAAATGAAAGTAGCTGTTTTAACTTTTCTATGTGTTAGCGTTGAGCTCCATGCTACAAGCCAGGTATGCGTTTTCTCACTTCCTTTTCCCAATCCTCTGCTCAATAAATATCACTTAATAGGTGAGCACACTGAGACTGAGGACCTGAGAAACTGGTCCAAGGCCACACAGCAAGAAAGGTTAGTCTGTTCAAATCAGATGCGTTGTCATGAGGCAGGCAGGAACTGCTGTCTTAATTGCAGCACTGGAGAGACTGAAGAATAAAAAGGAGATGCACTGTCCAAACCCAAGGTCATGAAATAATAACAGCAGGCAGTTACCTCACTTTTACTATGTATGAAGTGTTATTCAGAATTAATTTCCTAAATCTTCAGAACTGGTATAGGATCCCAGGCCAATTTTCAGACGGAGAAACAGTGACACAAAAAGGTTTAGTTTCTACCAAGGTTTCACAGGGAGCAAGTGATGGGGCCAGAATTCACACAGGGATATCTGGTCCTGCAGTGTTAAAGATTCACCTATATTATACCATTTGTTGGTACAGCAAGCCCCGACAGAGCAGCATAAAGGGAGAGGAGTCTTTGCCCTGTGCCCTGCTGGCAGGGCTGGGGGCAGAGCACGGAACAAAAGAGAGGCTGGGTCTAGTGGTGCACACCTGCAATCCCAGCACTCTGTAAGGTTGAGGTGAAAGGATCACAAATTCAAGACCAGCGTGGGCAACTTGGCGACTTAGTGAGATCCTGCTTCAAAATAAAACACTTTTTTTAAAGGGCTGGAAATGTAACTCGGTGCAAAAGCCATGGGTTCAACTCCTAATACACACACACACACACACACACAGCATGTTAAGAGTGCTTGGCCACAGCTGGGACTTTCCACCTTAAAGGGAGGATAGTGTTATGGAAAAAATGATAAAGCCCTGGAAAGATGAATATCTCCCCAGAGGCCCCCAGGTCTCCACAGAGTCCCCCCTCTTGCAGTGAGGGAGGGTCACAAACTGCTGGCCTCTCTGATGAGATGAAGGCCACCTGGCTCCTGAGCTTCCCCAGCCGGCGGCTCAGAGTACTGAGCATTGCTGTCCTCGATGGAAAGTTTTGATTGCTCAGCCAGGAGCTCGAAGCTTCTGCTTGGAGACCCCCAGGAATCAGTTTCAAGCTGGAGACCCTTGTCGCTGGGTAGCAGGAACTATCTCTCACAGGGCCCGGCTCACTCCTTCCTTTGTTCTGCAAACAGCAACCGGGATGCATGCTGCAAAGGGAGGCACAGAACACAGAGGTCACAGCTGGCAGACACGGGGACTTCCAAGCCCCTGCCGGGAAGGGAATGGAAGGGAAGAGGAGGGGTAAGAAAACTCTCCTACCATTGCTTTAGAGAGATTAAGAGTCTCTCAGTTCTGTCATAAGCATGCGGTCTTAGACAAATCAAAATATACAGAGTGGAGAGACTAAGATAGAATTCGCCATGTGATTGTCTTTGTCTCGAGAATATTTGAATATTTTAGTTCAACAGCTTGAAAAAATATACAAGTTCGGTTTCAGTTCAAGCACTGTTCCCTTCTTCAGTTCAGGGTTCAGTTAAAAATAATACTAATGACAGGGTGGGAGCTTTGAGTTCAGCAGTGTGTGCAGTTTTCCCCAGTTCCATCTGGTTCAGGTTCAAGGCTAGGGTGTGTGTGTGTGTGTGTGTTTACGTTCCCCAGCTCCATGAATGTGACAAGATGTTAGTGGAAAAGCATGAGCTTTGGAACTATAAAATACCCACATTCGATTCATCTCAGGCATTTGGTCTTTGTGAGACCTAGAACATCATTCAGCTTCCTTCTTTCACCTTGATATTAGAGGTGACAATTCCTATCCCAAAGAATAAAAGTCTTTGAATATTTGGGAATGTCCTGTGTATATCTGGGCACTGGGTACATTTTTAGAAATGTGCTATAATATTTAGGAATATGCCACCTAAATAGCATACTTTTCTAGGCCTCAATTTTGTCATCTGGAAAGTGAGGATCCTACTCTTTCTCTCTACATACTAGTGTAAAAATTCAACCAAATTGTTTATTAGCATGATGCTTTGTACACAGCATGTATTCCATGAATTTTATCTGTCCATGCAATTCCATCCATTCCTTTATTCTTTTTCCTACATATGTACTCTCCGAAGCATAATGTTGCTTGTGGTTAAGCTTTACTCAAATATACGTATTATTCAACCTTATTTTTCATATTCAACACTGAGATTTATTTTATTGCTATCCATATCCATATTTTATTTTTTATCACTGTATAGTATTCCATTATGTAAACATAGAATTAGTTATCTTTTTTCCTGTTAGGTTTTTTTTTTTTTTTGCTATTACGCACAGTACTGATGTGAACATTATACATGCATTTTTGAGCAAAACTCTAAGTTTCTTTCTTAATTTATCTGCTCTGCCATCTTCTGAATTTTAGTTTGCCCTGGACTAACTAACTTTAGGGTCCAAACATGGAGCAGTTCCAGGTATCAAATGCAAACATGACAAGGTCTAGCAGAAGCAAGAAGGCCCCTTCTTCCTGAGCTTCTCCCTTTCATCACCAAGGTGTCTCCTCTCTCTCTCAAAATCCTCCATCAGTCTTTGTTTCTTTTCTCATAGGTCAGAACTGGATCACATGACCACCTTCAAGCCAGTCACTGGCTTAGATTAATCAGAATTGGTCCCTGATCAGCCAACATGGCTGCACCAGTAAGCAAAGCTATCTGAGAAAAAAAAAAAAAACTACAACAAAATATAGAGAGGATTATATGTTAGATCACTGTTCAGTTACTATACTGTATAATAAACAACCCCAAAGCTCAGTGTCATGAAAACAATCATTTTTTACAGATTTATGTGAGTCAGGAAATTGGTAGGGGGAGTGAGTCCAGCTTGTCTCCAAGGTCTCAGCTAAGAATCTCAGACTGGGATGACTGAGTAGTTGAGACTGAAGTCATCTGAAGGTACCCTCATCTGTCATGAGGTAGATACAAGCAGTGAGCTAGACCTCAGCTATATGTGGCCCCTCCAATTGGCCTAAAGTATTTGTTCCTCTTGCTGCTATAACAAATTTGGGACTTAAAGGAACACAAGTGTGTTATTTTATAGTTCTTTAGGATGGCAGTCCAAGACCTCTGGAGACTAACTTCAGGGTGTCAGCAAGTCTGCATTCCTTTCCAGAGGCTCCAGGAGAAAACTGTCTCCCTGGCTTTTCCAGTTTCCAGGTGTCAACTGCTGTCCTTGAGTCAAGGTTCCTCCTTCCATCTGCAAAGTGAGTAACAACAGGCCTAGTTCATCCCTGACCACCATCTCTCAGATTCTCCTCTTCTGCTTCTTTCTCTCTTCCACCCTGTGACTACATTGGGCCCATCCAGACAATCCAGAATCATTTTCCTGCTTCAGCATCAGCTGACTAGCAACCTTCTTTCCATCTGCAACCTAATCCCCCTTTGCCAATATCGTGTCATGCAGATTCTATAACCTACTCAAACTGTCCAAGGGTCTGTGCTTTGCAAGGAGCTGTTTTTCTGCCTGGCATAGTGGAATAAAGAAGGGGATGCAGGAAGGCAGTGACTGGATTCTCGCCCTTGCCCTCTCCCCCCTCTCGTTTTAATGAATACCTAGAGAAGGCCCTAAATTAAAGAGTCTCCCCCAGTATGATGACAGAGTGCTGGGCCACTGTCCCCAGAGTCTGATTTTGCCTGCCTTCCTCTAGCCCATGCTGTTCTCCAGGTACACCAGCTTCTTCAAACCTCCACTGCACAAATCTCTACCTACGGAAAACGTACTCCCTGCTCACAGATACAGGATTGGCGTCAGAATTATCGCCCTCCCCAGCAGCATGGCTTCAGGTACTTCAGTTCCTGGGGTGGTTAACAACCCCGGCATCCCAGCAGGGCAGTGAAGGGTGCCCTTTGCTGTTAGCTCTTCCAGTCTTCCCCGCCAGTCCAGAGTGAGTGTGACCTCTCCAAGTCTAATCCTGTTCAAGACCTGCCTCCCTCACTGAATGATGATGAATGCCTTTTCATGCAATTGCTAGGAAACAACTTTTGAATCTTACATATGTGCACACCTGCGTGCTCGTACACACACACAAAAATTTATTCTGAAGCCAAAACCAGAAGTCACTAACTCAGTGCTCACAGAATCAGACAGGTGATATACAACAGTGAAGTTCTATCATGGAGGCTGGGTAAAGGATGTTAGGAAGCATCAAGGTTTATGGCAAACTGAAGCACCTGCCTTTCCCAAAGGGAGGAGAAAACTAAGCCACCTGTCACCACTGTTAAGTGTGAATACCATGCTGCCACACAGTTCATTCAGTTCTCCTTTTTAAAAAAATGATAGCCAGAGCCAGGCATGGTGGCACAGACCTATAATCCCAGCACTCAGGAGGCTGAGGTAGGAGGATTGTGGTTACAAAGTGAGCTCAAGGCCAGCCTGAACTGCATAGCAAGACCCTGTCTCAAAAAGACAAAAGACAAAAGAAAAAAAAAAAGGTAGCCAAATTTTTCTGTGATTTTTTTTTTCTTTTGAGGTAAGATCTTACTGAACTGGAACTCACTATGTGGCTGAGGCTGGCCTCAAGGCTGGCCTTGTAGCAATCCTCCTGCCTCAGCCTCCCACGTGCTAGGATTACAGGTATGCACCCCTACACATGGCTCAGTTCTTAAATAATTCTTGCCAATTCCTCTCCTAGCCCACACCAGCACTGGGGATGGAACCTAGTGTCTTCACACCAAGCTACATCTCTAGCTCTACATCCCGTTTTCATGTTTTATTTTAGGACAGGATCTCACTACACTGCCCAAACAGGATTTGAATTTGTGATCTCCTGCCTCAGCCTCCCAAAGTGCTAAAGTTATAGGCATGCACCATTGCACCTGGGTACTAATTCCAATTTTTAAAGCCCTGGCATGGTATGTACACCAGCCACCAGCAAAACATGTCCAAATTCTGACCAGAGGTTGACATTTTATAACTTCTGGTCCAAATCCAAATAGTGATAGAGAACTGCGTTCTTCGTCATTCCTCAGTCTTCAGGACTGCCCCTTGCACCACATAGTCAGTACATAATTATAAAGAACAGCTTGTTCCTTTTCTTCAGCTATTCCCTGGCCCTCTTTCTAAAAAGAGTGCCTCTTCCAGACATTTGGGACGCCAAGGATGCCCAATGCCAGGTAGCATATTTTTTAAATTGAACTTGGACTTGTAGTAATTTATTTCCATTATACAAATAAGTCAAAACAAGAGTGAATACACGGTAAAAGAATATATATAACGTACTTATCTGTGAAGCTTCACATGATAGGAATCCTTATAAGAACATTCTCTAACAAGTTGTCTAGAGGTAGGCAATTTAGGGTTGATTCATCATCCCTCTCATGTCAGGACTTCAGGTCTGCATCTCCAGAATTCTCCAGGCATTTCTTTCCCTCATGGCTGGAATAACTGCCACATTCTTAGACTGTATCCCAAGCAAAGAAGAAAAGAGAAACATCAGACAGTATTTATCAAGGTGGAAATCATTGCTAATAAAATTCCCTTCATTTAGCTATGAGGGCCACTGAAAAAGCAGCTATGTAGCAAAAAGCACTGACACTCCTGCCTTGGGCTGGTTATGATTCATCTCTTCCATGCCCCAAGCTTGATGCTGCTGTGAGCAGGGCCCAGTGGGTGAGGGTCAGTGGATGGCAACTGTGTTTACCAAAGCCCCATCCCACCCTCTCCCTCCACCCCATCCGGCTTCACTTCCAGGCCACACCCACCCCAAGCAGTTTGGGGTTTATCCTTCCTGAGTTTTTCAACCCACCTCCCTATACACTGTAGCAGATGGGTTTTTTATTTTTCCTTTTCTTTTCTTTCTTTTTGTTTCATTTTCATTTCTACCAAATTATCAGAGCTACAATTTTGTTGTTCTCTTGTCTGGGGAATCAAGAACAAACCCTAGGGCCAGGGATTTAGCTCAGTGGCATAAGCGCCTGCCTTGCAAGCGTGAAGTCATGAGTTCGATCCCTGGTACCAAAAAAAAAAAAAGAATAAACCCTGATTGCTTTAAGCCAGAGACTGATTTAAAAGAGGAACCCACAAGCCAGCTCTGGCCAAAGAAGTGTGAAGGAAGACTGGCTGGAGGGTTCTAAGACAAGCTTCTTTGCCCTTAAAAAAGAGTTGAAAATAAAAAACAAAAAGCTGCAGCTGGAAGGCACGGTCCTTTGTCTTCAGCTGGTGACTGGAATGTATAAATGTGGTGCCTGGAACGGAAGACACCTTCTTGCAGTTATGACAGCACCTGATCACAGGATGACAAAGTACAGGACAGGAGATAGCCGAGCCCTGGATAAGGAAGTCAAGCCACTGACCTAACCAACCCAGAGGCCAACCTGTCTTTGGATTTTTTGTTAGGTAAAATAATTTGTCTTCAATCTTTAAGCAAGTTATCTTGTAATTTTCTGTGTCAACATCAAAAATCACTCATCTAATGGTTGTTTGCTTTTTTTCTCGTAGTTATAGTCATATTCATTAGAATTGAACTCATTTGCAAGGAATGAAACCCAAAATAGCAATGATAGGAACAAGATAGAAGCATATTTCTGTGTCATGCAGAAATACGGAGGTGGGCAGTCCAGGGCTAGCAGGACGTTCTGTAGGGCTGAGTTCCAGCTCCTTCTACACTGTGTCCCACAGCCTTTAATACAACCTGCTGCTCAGGCTGCAGCATCATGTCCACATTTTAGCCAGCAGGAAGAGGGAAGGAGCAACAAAGGTACAGCCTTTCTGAAAACTCATCATCACCTCTGCGTACACCACTGGCTTTCCAAGTCCAGGAAATGTGCTTTATTCTAAACAGCCATGTGCCAGCTCAAAACAGACATCGGTGGGCAGCACACAATCTGTGTACAATAGTGTGCATACCAGCTATAATTTACATTTTTATTCAGTGCAACCTAGTTTCCTATTCTTACCAGTAACCATAAAGTCACCATATTTTTTTCCTCCATATTATTTTGAGAGTTATTTTGTTCTTCTTTTCTGGCACTTAAGATAGACACAAGGCCTGGGGATGCACACCTGTAATCCCAGCACTCGGGAGGCTGAGGCAAGAATATGGCAATTGGAGGCCTGCCTGGGTCACAAAGTGAGTTCAAGTTCAGCCTGAACCACATAGTATAATCCTGTCTCAAAAAGACAAAGAAAGAAAACATAGGAACATGGATCATTTATTTGAGATTTTGCTTCTTTTTTAATACAAGCATTTAAAGCTAAATTGCTCTCTACCCACTGCTTTAGATGTATCTCACGAATTTTGGTACATTGTGTTTCTCATTATCATTTGGCTCAAAATATTTTCTGATTTCCCCTGTGATTTCTTCATTTTCCCATAGGTTATTGAGAAGAGTATTGTTTGACTTATTTGAGGGGTTTTTGTTTTTGTTTGTGTTTTTTTGTCTTTTTGAGACAGGGTCTCACTATGCAGTTTAGACTGGCCTTGGGCTCACTTTGTAGCTGAGGCTGACCTCGAACTCACAGCCATCCTCCTGCCTCAGTTTCCCAATTGCTGGGATTACAGGAGTGTACCACCACACCCAGCGTTTTTTAAGGGTTTTCCATACAGGTGCATCTTTTTTACCCTCTGCAGTACTGGAGATTGAACCTAGGGCCTTTACACTAAGCTACATTCCCCACCCTTTTTTTATTTCCTGTTTTGAAACAGGATTCCAAGTTACTGAGCTGCCCAGGCTAGATTTGAACTTGCAATCTTCCTGCCTCAGCCTCCCAGAGTGTTGAAATTAGAAGAATACATCACCACATCCAGCTCTCTACATCTTTTTTTGTTATTGATTTCCAGTTTAACTCCACTGAAAATTTGAGACTTACTTTGTAATTTGTGTATGATCTACCATAGTGCATGTTCCATATACACTTGCAAGTAGTAAGTATCCCACTGCTGTTGGGTGAAGTGTTGTAAAATGTTGTTTAGATCAAAATGGTTAATAACCCTCTTCAATTTTTCCATATCTAAAAAAAATCTTCCATATGTGATATATACCTACTTGTTTTAGCAGTACTAAGAAAGAAGTGTTGAGATCTCTACCTATAAATATAAGTATGTGTTATGCTTTGTATTTAAATGTCCTCCCAAAGCCTCATAGCATTTATGATTGGTTTGTTGCCTAGTGATAGGGTTGGTAGTGTGAGTGCTACACCCACCCAGGGGCTGGTAGCTGGCATACAATATAAGGGAGAGACGGAGGCTGGCTTTTCCCTTTTGCCCTTTTGCTCTTGATACTTGCTGTCATGAGTGGTTCCCCTTTAGCCATGCCATGCTGTCTTGGAGCCAGCTGAGTATGGACTGAAACCTCCACAAACTGTAAGCTAAATTAACCTTTCCTTCTTTCATTTTGGGTGTCAAGTATTTTGTCTCAGCAATGAAAGAAAAGTAACCAACACAATTTGTCTATTTCTCTTTTTCATTTTGTTAATTTTTTCTTTACCTTGTTCTGTTTTCTTGGCTGTAAAATATGCCATAGTATGGATATACCATGACATATCTCACCAATTAGAGGACCTTATGGTTAATATAGTTCTTTTGTCTTTACTAACAACATGGCAGTGAACACTTTTACACACATAGGAACGGTCACCAGATTCAAATTTGCCAGTCAAAGGGCAAGTACATTTTACATTTTGACAGATATTGCCAAACTGCTCCCAAATGGCTGGGATATACTGGTATTTTTTTTTTCAGATGCTTAATGCCCAGTTCTCAATACCACAATTGACACTGGATATTATCAGTCTTTTCTTTTTTGGCATTCTGTGGGGGCACAGGATGAGAGAAAGTTGACAAGGAAAGTGTCTTATTCCTTTCTTGGCATTCCTTAATTGTCATAAAGTCAAGCAATATTCCATTCAGTGGCTGTGCCCCTTAGCTAACCAAACTTAAATGGAGCTTTGAAGTTACAACTTCTATTAAACTTTTAGTCTGGACTATTCCACTTCTTATCCTCAGCCTCAGTGAAGACATGTCCTTACTTCCAGTCACCAACACCATGTTCACACAGGAAATCTGAGGCCAGCCAGATCCGGGTTTGAATCCTGCCTGCTTGTCCGTATGCAGCTGTGTGACCTAAGGCAGATTACCTGGCCCCTCTTCAGCCAGTTTTACCAAGAAGCTAACGAGCACTTGCATGAGCATTCTGTGAGCTGAGTGTGTGAAGGGCCCCGAACAGCTCTCAGTGCCTAGTGAGCAGTGATAATTACTACTTTTTAAATAGGAATTCCTAGGTGCAAAGCACTGAGACAAGACATTTTCTCAGGCTATTTCATTACTCTCTGCAGCAGTAAGAGATGGTACCATTTTATATGTGGGGAAAACTGAGACTCTGAAATGTTCGATACCCTGTCCACAGTCACACAGTAACCAGTAGAGTTAAGGATAAAATCAGAAGTGTCTGAGCCGGGCATGGTGGTGCACGCTTGTAATCCTAGCACTCGGGAAGCTGAAGCAAAAAGATCGCTGTGAATTGGAGGCCACTCTGAACTACATAGCAAAACCTTGTCTAAAAAAAAAAAAAAAAAAAAGTGCCTGGCTCCTAATTAAACCTGTCCTGGAGTAGCCAGCTCATTTCACAGACTAGCAAACTGAGGCCCAAGGAAATTAAATGATACATAAAATTAGATGGTGGGTGAGCAGCAGCCAGTCACCTCAATAGTCCCCCTCTTCCAGGGTCTGGGTGTCTAGCTGGGGAAGAGCTAGAGACAGCGGAGTGAGGACAGCCACCCAGCAGAGGAGTCAAGGGCATGGAAAATGTCTGCTTCAGCCAATTTTCCTGAGGAGCTGTGCCTGCAGCTCAGGCTGGGAATGGAAAGTGTGCGGGGAGGAGGCGCAGCCTGTCCATCCGGAGAAACTGTTTGCACAGTCCTGCGGGGAGAGGCCAGGGGAGGGGGCGGATCCGGGAGGCAGAGCATGTGGCACGCGCCCAGGGCTGGGCCTCCCGGGAGCAGAGCAGGCGTCTGAGCTCCCTGCTTCCTCTGTGGGCTCCCCCAGCTGCCAGCTCCCGCTGGGCCCCGCCCACTGGTCTGGGCACCAGCCATTGGTGGAGCCCAGTGGCTGGCAAGCCCGACACTCTGGGGATGAACTCTGCTGACTCAGGGAGGGTGCGGTGACCAGGAAGAAGGACTGACCCTCCTCTCAGAGATCTTCAGGGCTGGACTTGAGAGCCACGGGCCACCCGGATGAAGCCCAGTCTCTGTGACATCGGTGGGGCCCCTCTGCCGTGAAAAATCTCCCCCTGCTTCACACTGAGCCCTGCAGTCCCCCACCATAGACGCAAGCAAGGCCTGGTGCTCAGATGCGCCCGCTTTCCAGTTGTCGAATATTTAGATACGGTCCTGCTGGTCACTAGGAAGCCCGCCCCAGTGCCCTCCAAGTCCCCTCTACGCATAAAGGACACTCAGATTCTCCTCAGGGACCCCACCCCCAATCCCTCACAGCCACAGAAGAGGTAACAGCCGGCACAGCAGGGGGGTTTGGGGCTGTGAGAATCAGATCATCCTCAGTGGGTGACAATCAAAACCCTCGTTGGCACTTACACCTCACTTCTGGAAACAACACTTTGGTTTAAGCTCATTTCCTGTTTAAAAGCAAATGGTAGAAATTTAGAACAAAAGGAGCCTTCTGTGATCTTTGCATTTTCCGGTGAGGAAACAAGGCCCAAAGGGAAGCAGAGACTTGCCCATGTTCACACAGCCTGTTCGTGTAAGAAAAGGCATTAGGACACAGGTCCCTGGCACCTGACATGTTCCCTGGGCACCAATGTATCTGGCCTCACAAAGGCTGAACTTTAGCAGATGAAACGGCAGGTGGAGGGAAGGAATCTGTCTCAAGGCAGAACTGATTAGCCAATCACCTATCTCTTGTACCTGCCGTCATAGTCATGACAACAGTCTCTTTGGCCACTATCTCCACAGAGATAGTTGCTGTGGCAATCACCACCCAGGGCATTGACTTCCTGACACGCAAGCACCTCAAGATAAACCCAGACGAAAATCTATTCCACAGCACAGACACAGATCAGAGCTCCAAGGAGGAAAGAGACTTGTCTCACCTCTCTCAACAAGTCGGTGGTGACGGCAGGCTCCCTGAGTGCCCGGCCCAAGGCTCTCCCTCTGCCGGCCCTTTCCGTACTGACACCCCCACTTTCCTGCCTGCTTGGTGCTTCCCACATTCCTCCAGGCCTAGTCAGGATCGCCTTCCCACGGCCTCTCACCCTGGGAGGCCTGTCAGCAGCTCATCCTCCTGGGAACCGCTGACTTGTGCTTATCGAGGACTCATCACAGGCGTTTCAGTGTTAGCTGGGGCTCCCTGAAGACCAGAAAGCCTTTGGCACCCTTTGCCCTCCACAGGAAACAATCTAGTGCTGGAACTTCAGGCCCCATGCTCAGAACTGAGGGGCTGTTGGGGTTTCAGGCCCTGCACACAGTGCCCTGCCAGGCAGAGCTACTGCCTGGTGGGAAGGATCACTGGGCTGGGGACACCAGAGGCCTGGACCCCATCCCCTCTGAGATGGGTCCCCTTCTTGGCTTTTATCATCTCCCTCCTCCCCTCCAGGATTCTATATCCTCGCTAGAGATGAGAGTTCTGTTCTTCCCTACCAACTCCATCTTAAGGCTGCTGAGACCAGAAGCCATCAAGTATGTTAGGGTTTCCAAACAAGAGGTGGCCATGGCTTAAAGAACTGAACCTTTCTGAATCTCCTAGAACAATGGAAAGTCAGGACTGGAAAGGTGTTCCACACTCGGGGAAGGCTTAGGGGAAGAACAGGAAGCTTGTGAAGAACCTAGGGAACCTACAAATAGTCAGTGTGTGTTGCAGAGAGGAGGTGGAGAGTAGCCAGGGGCAACTGAAAAAGATCACTTACTAGTCCCAGGGGTGAGGACATTGCCCTGTGGACCTCAGGACTCACTGTGGGACTCAGCTCTGTAGGATGAAGGGCACTTGGGAGCAAAAAGACCTAGGTGCACTCCAGGGAGGTCCTTCACTCATACATTCATTCAATGAATGTTTATGAGACAGAAACCAAACTATGTGACCTTAGGCAAATTACTTAGCCTCTCTGGACCTCACCCTATGTATAAAAATAAGAACAATGAAGATTCCTGCCCCATAAGATTGTGTGAGACTCGAGTCAGTTGTGTAAATGTGAGGCACAATGCATGGAGGGAGTCAGTGCCCCACGAATGTGCGTTGTCATTACCAGTGATGGCTGAGCGCCTGCTGTACACGTGACACTCTAGACAGTGGGCACACAACGCAAACACGACTTGCATAATTCCTGCCCTCCAGAGGTCACAGTCTAGTCAGAGACAAACCAAAGCAGAAAATTCCACAAAAATAAAAATAATTACAAATTACAAAATCATTGCAATACATGTAAATCTAAACCACCAAACTCCGGTGCATAAGAAATACCCAGTTCTTTATTTTCTCAAAAATAAAATTGAATTCTTCTGCAACCCCTCCTGTTCCAGGCTAGAAGGAAATTCAGTCTCCATCCCTACTGGACATTGCACTCTGCCAGGGGACACGGAGGACAGCTGGGGGCTCCAGCTGGTGCTGGACCACGGAGACCTCTAGCCACAATGTTCTAGCCCTCAACATCCCCTAAAGTCCAGCAGCTCCTGCTTCCAGGCCAAGCAAGGGGTCTGGGCATCTTGCTGGAGGCTGGGATCCCGGGTTCAGTTCAGCCTCCCCAAGCCCACATCTGTCCATCTCCACAGCTGGCCCACCTCCTGGGGCGGAGTGCTCCCTGGCTTGACTCCACCAACCTTCCTTCCCTCTGCAGCCTCTGAGAGCCCCCTTCTCATGCCCTGTCCTTACCCTGAAGCAATGAACACCATCCCTACACCAAGCCTTTGCAAGTTCAGAGTCTCCAGGGGCCATCAGGCAGTGTCACCTGGCAATTAGGAATCTGCGTTCTAGAGCCAGTGCTACCTGAGTTCAAATTCTAGTGCTGTTGTTTGGTGTCTGTGATTCCTCGGGCCGGTCATGCAACCTTTCTGTACCTGCTGCCTTAACCATGAAAAATAACATTTGTTCCAGTAGATACAGCTTTACATGAAAAGGAGCTTAGCACGGGGCCTGACGTTAGTACATTTTCGGTAACAGCACCTGAGAGTGCCCGCTCTTCTAAATGTTCAAGAACGCCCAAATATTCAAACTTTCATTCTGAAACTGCTAGGTAAGTAGGCAGAGGCAGCACACGCAGGCCAAGGTGAGGAGCATGATATCATCCCAGGAGCGCAGGGCAGTCACTGAAGGGTTTCCAGCAAACACGTGTGATGTGGAAGGAGCTCTAGGAGAAGATTCAGGAAGCTGCTGGAACAGCCCAGGAGAGATGATGCGGCTCAGCTGGGCCAACGGCCTCCAAAATGGACAAGCCCAGATTTCTCTGTCTGGCATCAGCCTCAAAGTTAAAGGCTGGGTTTGAGTCTCTGAGCCGGTCAGGCCATGGTTTTCCGGCAAGTGGGGCTACTTCGCCCATCCTGGACACAGGCACAGGCACAGGCTGGATGTGTTAGCTAGCCGAGGCTGCCCTCTGCTGGCAAGAGAGGGCACTAGCACAAAGGGAACTGCTGCCTCCAGACCCAAAACTCCAAACAGGCAGAGAAACATTAGAAACACACACCACCACTCAGCTCTTATCTGTGTGTTTTCCATCTCATCATCCTGTAGCTACTTTCCAAAATCCAGGGCTCTAGAGCTGGACATGGTGGCGCATACCTGTAATTCCAGCACTCAGGAGGCTGAGCAGTAGGATCACAAGTCAAGGCCAGTTTAGACAACGTAGTGAGATCCTATCTCAGAAGGAAGGAAAGAAGGAAGGAAGGAAGGAAGGAAGGAAGGAAGGAAGGAAGGAAGGAAGGAAGGAAGGAAGGAAGGAAAGAAGGAAGGAAGGAAGGAAGGAAGGAAGGAAAGAAGGAAGGAAAGAAGGAAGGAAGGAAGGAAGGAAGGAAGGAAGGAAGGAAGGAAGGAAAACAAAGGGACTCTGCCTTCATACTACCTCCTCGCCCATGTCTGATTAAGGAGTCCGTTTCATTCTATCTCCTAAATAGAATTCTAACTCAGAAAATTCCTAGCCATTTCTTGATCATGTCTCTCTCCACTTCTGCCTGCACTGCTCCACACCCTAGCTGAAGCCCCCACCAATCCTTCTTTCCTCTGTTGACTCACTGTCACCCTTCTCATCAGTCTGTTTCCCGCTTGGCAGCCACAGTTACACGTAGCATCCTCTGACTCCAAAATCCTTTCTCCTTGGCTTACAGCTTCTTTATCTTTGAGTGTTAAAAAGGAGGGAAATATCTCGCATGCATCCAGCTCCATGCACATGGAAAACTGTCCTAAAGATGCAGAGGGGACCACACAGTGTTCATGTCAGAGCCTCACAGACAGGGGACTCGGCTCCCTGCTGAGGGGCACATTTCCACCTCTCACATGGAGTCCAGGCCTCATGCCATCTAACTGCTCCTCTCTTCTCTCATCTTCCCTCTCTCTGTTCCCTTCTGGTGGACAGCAGATTTGCCAGTCCAGCCCTGCCAACCAGGAAACACAGGGCCTCACATTCCCCCAAAGCAGATTGTCAAGGTAGCCATCTTCCCCTACACGTAAGCACAGTCCTGGCCTAGAAAAATACTGATGCCGGGACAGAACCATGAGCTCCAGGCACATGTGAGGCTCACTGTCTATAACAAGCTGCTGTCATCCCAACCCCTCACAGCTCGGCCTGCGACCATAGACAGCCTCTCAGCCCTGGACAGATCTGTAGGGAAGCCCTGCTCACCCCAGGGGCGTCACACCACACCATGGAAGCTGCTCTGACCAACCTAAGTGGGGTGGCTCATGACCACGCGAGCTGCTGGGTTCTTGAGGTAAAGCGCCTGTTTACTCAGTCCTGCCACGCCCATGCGTGGACACAGGACTGTGATGAGGGAGAATAAAGATAAGGCGGTGCATAGATAAGAGCATAGGTAAGAGCAGGTGGCGATCCTGGCCCTGGGCCCTGGCTGCTGCGCTGCACGGAGGCCCCGCCTCTGGGCTTTATTTGCCTCCTTGGCCTTCGTGGGAGAGCCAGCACGTTCCCTCCCATGCCCGCAGTGCCCCGAGCTGGGCCGGCGGCCCTGGCAGCCCACAGCACTTAGTAAATCCAGTCCCTCCGCCGCCCAACCCAGAGCAAAGCAAATCTGAAACGAAGACGTCGGAGATTCAAGATTCTTGGCCCTCTTTTCTGAAGGTCAGTGGCAGCGGGATGAATTCCTCACACCGGGTGCTTGGAGGCAGACTCTCGTCTCGAACCTGCTGCACACAGCTTTGCATCTCGATCCCCCGTGCCCGCCAGCATTTCCATCCCTCTTAGGCAATCATGCTCATCTACTTGACGTGGGTTTCTTTATACTTGTGAATACACTCTATAAAAGAAGTGGAAAACGTACGTGCAAAACTGAAAAATATAGAACATTACTGAAAGAAACTGAAGCAGATGTAAATGGGAAGACATCCCACGTCCACAGATGAGAAAGACTCAGCGCTGTGAAGAGCACAGGGTTGCTCAGACTCATCTTCAGATTTAATATGATTTCTACCAGAATCTTAGCTGATTTCTTTTTACAACATGACAAAGTAATTCTAAAAGTCAAGTGGAATTGCAAGGAACTGAGAATGACCTTAACAACTTACTTCTTCTACTTCTTCTTCTTCTTCTTCTTCTTCTTCTTCTTCTTCTTCTTCTTCTTCTTCTTCTTCTTCTTCTTCTTCCTCTTCTTCTTCTTCTTCTTCCTCTTCTTCCTCTTCTTCTTCTTCTTCTCCTTCTCCTTCTTTCTTCTTCTTCTTCTTCTTCTTCTTCTTCTTCTTCTTCTTCTTCTTCTTCTTCTTCTTCTTCCTATTCATTTATTAACATCACATTGTATATTTTAGTGTATATTAGTTCTATATATTGTGGCTTTTCCTTCTCCCGATACTCGACTTCACATTTTGAGATCTACGCACAATGATGAGGGTTAGGATGATGGTGAGGGGATCGCCCCCACTCCGCTCTCCATTAGTAGGGTACAGTGTGCCCTCTTGTGGCTGTTTTCGGTATTGACTGAAAACCGCTCAGCTGCCCCCATCTCTGGAGAATTACCCTTGCCTTATCAGGACACAACTAACCAAGAGCCTACCCTTCATCCCCGACCTCTGGGCTCTGGCCAGTAACTGACAGGTCAGGGTCGCGGGGAGCTGGATTCCTCATCCCAGGTGGGAATAAGTCTGGCTCCTTTTGGCCTCCAGAGCTTCCCTTGGTAAGTGAGTATTAGCTGACACCACATCCTTGCTCGGCTTCCAACTCCTGCCTTCCCTCATTCCCTTCTTCCGAAGAACATTCCCTTCGTCCAAACTCACTCAAGAATCCCCATCTCAAGCTGTGCTTCTAAAAACCTGACCTAGCAACCATACCTGGTATCCAAAGTGACACGCTTTCAAGCTGGGCATGGTAGCACATGACTATAATTCCAGCACTCAGGAGGCTGTGGCAGGACAATTGCTGTGAGTTCAAGACCAGCCTGAACTGCATAGTGAGACCCTGCCTCAGAAAGCCAAAAGAAAAAGAAAGAAAGATGATACACTTCTGAGAGTGAAAGGGGCTCTGTTAATAATTGGACTAGCACAAACCAAGACAAAGGGTCACCCATGTCTTTGGGTCCTGGCTTCTTGTTGCTGCCTGGTATCCCACAGTGAACACCCAACATGTTTTGTTCATCCATTCCCCAGGGACACACAGCTAGGGTTATTCTAACTTCCCACTATCACACAGGCATGCGCATTCAGGCGCACACCGCAGGAAAACCTTGGACATGCTGCCCACAGCCCTATGTGAGAATGTCTCTAGGACTGCAGGGCTGAAAACAACGCATTAGGCTTTTCTCCTCATGACCAGTTTTGGGTCCTAAAAAGATGTTCCCAAATGAGGCTCCAAGCCCAGACACAAGGGGTTATGGGGACAAAGACAGTTTGATCTCTGTTTCTTTTCTCTTCTAAAACTCCTGCAACACCATAGGCTCCACCTTGCTAGAAATGGCGACACGAAAGGCTGTAGGGTAAAAAAAAAAGAATGTTCAGCGGAAGAAACAGTACACTCACCCATTTGCATACAAATATTTGTTGAGTGAATATATTTAAAGGCTGTGGCCCTAGCAAATAACAGCAAATGTATAGACAGTGCTTGACTGCTTTCCAGCTCCTTCTTTCTCCAGGATCAAGAACACGGCGTTGCCGGGTATGATGGCACGCACCTGTAATCCCAGCGCTTAGAAAGCTGAAGCAGGAAGATCACTGGAAGTTCAAGGCCAGTGTGAGCTACACAGTGAGCTCAAGGCCAGCCTGAACTCCATAGCGAGACCCTGTCTCGAGAAATCAAAATAAAATAAAATTTGATGTTCTTGATGTCACTTGGACGGTTAATGATCAGCCTCTTGATGCCCCGCCTGCAGACCTCTTTCTGAGATAATCACGTGAAACATCCCTCAGACCGAAGCACGCTGCCTTCCTAATAAGGAGCTCCCCCATGTCTGCACTTCGCAAAGCAAGTGTGCACGTTCACCACCTGGAGACGCAGTAGGTCTTGGGGAGCCTGAGATCTTGTGTGTCCAGGTCCCATGTGCAGTTAGTCTAGAGGTTTCACCTTGAGCCACAGGGTCCTACAGGGCCACAATACCGTTATTACACAAGGGAGTCTGCACTGCTGCAAGTTATTCAACAACAAATCCTTGCTCGCCATTTCCCTACTTGTCTACTCCTTCTTTTATTTATTTATTATTTTTTTTGTCTTTTTAAAGGTGAGGTTTCATTTTATGGTTCAGGCTGGCCTCAAACTCGTGGTGATCCTCCTGCCTCAGCCTCCCAAGTGCTGGAATTACAGGCATGCACCACCATGCCTGGCTTCTAATTCTTCTTTTTATAGTACTTTTAGTTGTTTTGATCCAGGGCCCAATCAAGAATGGTACATTACATTTAGTTTTCACTTCTCTTCAGTCCTTCTCCTTTTATCCAGAATAATCTCCATGGTTTCTTTGTATGGGACTGGTATTTGTTTGATTTGGGTTTTGTGTATCTTTCATGACAGTAATTTTGTTTTGTTTTGTTTTGTTTTGTTTTGTTTTAAGATGAGGTCCCTCTGTGTAGTTCAGACTGGCCTTGAACTCACTATGTAGCCCAAGCTGGCCTCAACCTCTCAGTGATCCTCCTGCCTCAGCCTCCAGAGTGCTGGGACTATTGGCATGTGCCACCATGCCTAACCAGCAGTACTGTTTTTTGAAAAGTTCTGGCTACTTTTCTTGTATAATATACCAAAATCTGGATTTTTTGTTTTCCTGGTCTTTTCTCCCAAGTGGATGCAGGTTAAATGTGATTTTTGTGTCTGGCACTATGCGTGTGATATTTGCACCACGTTGCAGTGCTGCTTGTCATTTGTCCCATTATCCATATACTAACCTTAAGCTAAGGGAGTGATTACCCAGTCGTTCCACTGTAAGGAAACGTTTTCTCTGTCATCTGTGAAGTAACCCAGAGATAAGAGTGAACCCAGGGGTGCCCTACCACTGACCTACCCTTCTAGGTCTTTTTTTTTTTTTTTAATTTTGAGACATGGTCTCAACTAAGTTACTCAGACTGGCCTCAAATTTGTGACCCTCCTGCCTCAGCCTCCCAGGTAGCTGTGATTATAGGCATACATCACCCTGATTGACTCTTCTGGCATAATACTTTAAAGCTGTTTATCTAGCTTCTCAAGAAGCTTCCTCCCAGTGGTTTTAGCATCTCTTGATGACCCTTGCTTCATATCATAGAACTATTTAAACACTTAATAGTGCCTGAAAATGTGTGTGCACATGTATGTGAACATATGCAAGAAAAATTAAAGGGTCTGAAATCCATTCACAGTGACAGAGTAAGTAGAAAATGGGGTGAGAGCTACATCTTTCTTTGGAACAAATGTTTAGTAATTTAATTAACCCAGACTCTAGACAGGGCCCATTCTTGACCTCAGCTCTGATCTTCTGCAAGAAAGAAATCCCATACAGAAGACTTCCCCTCTGGGTATGCTTCCTCCAACTGCCTCTTGCTTCTGTCTCTAAGACACAGCTCCGAGACAGTCACCCAACCCTCCTCATAGAAGCTTTGACAGGAGCTTTCCAATCTTGGGCCCACCTTGATTCCTGGTTCACTTCCACAGTCTCTTTACCCGAGAATGTAAAGGGAGATGCCAGATCTGCCCTAGGCCAAACCAGCAGGTCTCATCCCAGCAGGAAACAGAAGCATCTCCAGTTTTCAGCCCTGAGCTTTTGGTTGAAGAGACTCTGAGCCATGAGGCCTGGCTCTTGGGCAGATTCTATGGACTGAATTATTGGGATGAAACACACTGCCTTCAATCATCCCCTTGGGCCTACCCAAGTTATTGAAAAACAGGTGTATCTCAGTTGTTAGAGCATTTGCTCAGTATGTAGGAGGTCCTAGGTTCAATTCCCAGAATGGAAGGGAAAGGAAAGGAAACGAGACTACACCATCCAGCCCAGAACTACATTACTGTCCTCTCTAGTCCAAACTTCTCACCCTACTGTGCAGCTAGAAGATTGGAAAAAGAAGGAGCTTTGGAGGCCCACAGACCGAAGTTCAAGGCTCTCCTCTATTACTGCTGACATTGTGACCTGGGTGGGCAACTTTGCCTCTCTGCAGCTATTTCCTGTCTATAAAACTGGACCAATTATCCCTTATAGAAATGTTATTGGAATCAAAGACAACAGGCATAAAGTTACTGGTATAGTGCCTGGCATGTACTAATTTGCAAGCCTGGACTAGGCCACGTGATTTTATGCCATGGTAATGTCTATCCATTCTAAATTCACTCATTTTGTCTGCCCTGTGACAATAGATCTAGGCTTTGTAAATTTCTCTTCACCCACTGACACGTGTAAAGCCTCTTTAGCAGAGTGTACTGGAGTCACACTGGAGGACGGTAATCTGCCCTTCCAAGTTCCAGATTGGCTCATAGCCAGGCCTCTGGAGGGCATGCTTTCTGCTCTACTTGTCTTAGTCACTTTCTTCATCACTGGGACACAGCACCCAACACCCACAATTTAAAGGAAGTTTATTTTGGCTCACAGGTTCAGTCCATAATCTGCTGGCTTCAAGGCAAGACAGCCTGGCAAAGGGACATAGGGGAGGAAAGCTTCTCACCTCATGGCAGCCAGGAAGCAGAGAGAAAAAGAAAAAGGAGCCAGGAAGAGCCTACCAGGTCATGCCCGCAATCTTCCACGCAGTCCCCACTTTCCAACAGCAAGTCAACCACACTGTCCCCTTCCTCTAGTCCATCACCATTCAAAAGCCCCACCTTTGAGCACATGGGTCTCATAGGGACATTCAGTTATACCCAGTGACATCACTGCTTGGACCAAAGAAAGCTAGGTCCCTGTAGGGTGCAACTTCCTGCATTTTGCTTACTGTACTACACACTTTTATCACAAGCCTTAACTAGAGTAGCAATTGCAAAGCCAAGGGCCTCAGGAATTTCTTCAAAGAGTTGTGCTGAAAATCAAATGTGATATTCATTTATTCATTAAATAAATATTCATTGTCTTCTATATTCTAGATATATTTTTTGGTTTATTTTTCTCTAAATTATTTACTCTAGTTAACATGCTATGTTGTACTATGGAGATGTTGTATTCCATATTTTATATTTTATATTTTATATTTTATATTTTATATTTTATATTTTATTCTAGGTGCTCGAAAGTCAGCAGTGAATTTTTTTTTTTCTTTTTGAGACAGGGTTTCACTGTGCAATTCAAGCTGGCCTTGAGCTCACTTTACAGCCCAGGCTGCTGTCAAACTCGCAACGATGGATTATATTTTAGACTTTATATTTTATTTATTTTGTCCTTTTATTTTTAGTCTTCCCATTCTCCTCCTCCCTTGAATTTTTACAAATTCTTTGTTGGAGGACAAGGTTTGTGGAGAACAGGACAAAGTGCGATTGATTAAACCAGTTCCAGAGTCCCTCATGATGGAGGACCGCGGCCTGATCCAGCTTCCTTTCTGGTGGCTAGAAGGTTGCTTAGCAACCGGCCACCCCGCCCCCGTCGCTAAGGGCAGCGGGGCGGGGGCGGGGCCACGGGAGCGCGCTCCCGTGCGCGTGAGCGCGGCGCGGGAAGGCGGGGAAGGCACGTCACTTCCTGTTTCTTTAGGGAACGTGGCTTTCCCGGCTGCACCCGTTTCTACATCTGAGTTCCTGCGGCGGCCGGAGCTGGAGTAGGAACCTGAGCGCAGCCTCGCCATGGACTCGGCACTCAGCGACCCGCACAACGGCAGCGCCGAGACAGGAGGCGCGGCCAACGGCACGACGCGGCCACCCTCCACTCCGGAAGGCATCGCGCTGGCCTACGGCAGCTTGCTGCTCATGGCGCTCCTTCCCATCTTCTTCGGCGCCCTGCGCTCTGTACGCTGTGCCCGCGGCAAGGTAAGGTCGGCGCCGGAACCGGGCGCTTCCTATCCCGGTCCTAGACGCGGCTGGCTCGGACGCTCCCCGGTGGAGCCCTCGTAGGCGGGGCAGACGCCCCCTTTCCCGGGCACCGACCCTTCCCAGCATCGGTCACCATCCTGCGCCCACTCCCACTCCCGCACCCGCACCCGCTCCCGCTCCCGCTCCCGCACCCGCTCCCGCTCCTGGGGCTGGCCTGTGGCGTCCTGGGATCTGGGTACTGACTTTCCTCAAATAAGGACTAGTTTCTACCGCCACCCGGACCCAGACACAACCCTGTCTTTGCATCATGCCGCAGCTAAGAACACTGTCAACCGACCCTCTCACACTGCGACTCGGTCAGTGATTATTTCGGGCCTCCGGGGCCCAGTCAGACCTGCCCCAGCCCGTACCTGAAGGGTGCTGGTCCTCAGAGCTCAGTGATAGGATCCGTTGACATCTCTGGGTTAGGAGCCCTGTCATCACCTCAGGGCCAATTCAGAGCCATCCCTAGGCTGACTCTTGTCTTGCCATACTGAGGGCGAGCTATGTCCTCACCTAGAACTCCCACATAAGGCCCCTGCCTGAAACAGTCAAGCCAGGAATACAGTTCCAGCTCAGCCTCCCGTCTTTTGCTTCACTTTTTTTGCTACTTTTTTTTTTTTTTTTGGCTTGATCCAGTTCCAGTTAGCCAGCTCCTCATAACAGTGGCACATTGATCCCTCTGCTTTTTAACCACGAATAGACATCTCTTTATGTTGGTATCCTCCATAACTGCTACCTAGCCTTGGATCTGTCCTAGCCAAAGCCCGGATCCTGCTCCTAATCTCTTAACCCTGTTCCCACTCCTGGCCTGACCCCTCCCTCAGATAGCCTTTCTCCCCATTCCTCTAAAATGGTCCCCCCACCAAATTGGGCCTACCTGTGGAGTAAGCCAGTCTTGGCACCCCTTTGAGACTGAGCCAGACTCCTTCCTTGACCTTCCTCCATGTCTATCCCTTTGATGATACCTAAGAGGACTCCAGCATCTTCCACTTCTGCTTCCCACTCTCCCACCCTCCCCACTTCCACATCTTCCCGGTATTACCCCTGTCCACTCTTTGGAGCGATGGCTTCTCACTTCCTGGCACCCTTTTCCTTTCTTGACAGCCTCTCAACCTGCTGCTCCTCCCCCACCAATCTTGAAGATGGGCCCAAGTAGAGGGCAGAAACAAAGCAGCTGTCACTTTTGAAACCGCCACATCTCAGGTTCTCAAAATGCTATCGAGCTCCTTCAGTGACTGAGGACTCCCACCTTTTCCACAAAGCCACCTCTGGCTTTCTGTGGTCAGATGTGAAGAGTAGTAGTCAGGTGGGGCTTAGGCTGAGAGGCTCTGGTGTGATCCTGTTTTCCTTTCTATTCTGCTTCTTGTAACAGAGTTCAGGTGGCCTTAGCCTCTTTTCCAGAGATGTCAGCCGGACACTTGGTGCAAAGAGTTGTGAAGTAAACCAAGGCAGACGAGGCAAAGGGCAGTTTGCCTCGAGGCTGGGGGCTTGATCTGAGAGGCTCTCATTCTATCCAAGTAACCTTCCTTGTCATCTTCTGCACATGAATCACTTATCTCTTCAGAGAGCACCTGCTAGGCAACAGCGTTTCCACCACGGGCTAGGATGTAGGCATGCTGCAGAGATGAGCAGGTCAAAGCCCTGTCACCAAAGAGTTCAAGAGTGTGGATGAGGGAAGGGAAACTAGTCTGTGACTATATGCAGGCTGTGCTTGAGGCTTCACAGAGGAACGCTGAGCACTCATGGAGCAGGGCAGGAATTGCAGGTGAGAAGAGCTAGAGGCTTGATGGTGAGGAACAATTCTAGCCAGATGAGGGCATTCTAAACAGGAGAATCAGGAAAGGAAAGGTAATGAAAGCCAGAAAGTGCAAGGCAGTCCAGGAAGCAGATGGTCTGGTGTGGCTGGAGCAGAGCATGTGGAGAGAAAAAATCTTTAGGCTCTGATAACAACCCCCAAGCATCTCCTGCAGGCCACCAGGGTTTAAAGACTGAAATTACCAACTGATCATCCACTGACAGCCTCCTACCACCAATACCAGGGTGCTTAAAGCCTACAAAGCCTTTCCTCCCCCCTAGCACCCCGAGGAACACATTACCTGAGTCTTATAAGGCACTGACAGTATTCTCTCTGTTGTATAGAAAAAGAAACAGGATCAGTCAAAGTTCACTATGCTGTTTAAGGGCTGAATCAGGTGCTAAATCCTAGACCAGGACTCTCACTGATACAGGTGTCCCTGAAGACCTACAGAAAGAGCCTTTTGACTTGAGAACAGACAGGCCAGACAACTCCCTTTTCCGCCCTGAATTGTTTCCCTTGTCATTTGGCAAGGAGAGAGAAAATTAGTGTGCGGACCTTAAAGTTTTAGATTCCCACTGGTTTTGTGGTTGGTTTTGGTTTGGTTTGTTTGCTTATGTGTTTGT
The DNA here is from genome assembly GCA_004027295.1 of Dolichotis patagonum. Lineage (NCBI taxonomy): Eukaryota > Metazoa > Chordata > Mammalia > Rodentia > Caviidae > Dolichotis > Dolichotis patagonum. The sequence goes on along the minus strand of PVJX010011132.1, from coordinate 8,926 downwards.
TTGAGACAAGGTCTCACTATGCAGTTCAGGCTGGCCTTGAACTTCATTGTGTAGCCCAGGTTGCCCTCAAATTTAAGGTGATCCTCCTGCCTGGGCCTCCTGAGTACTGGGATTATAGGCATGTGCCACCACACCCAGCGTAAATTCACACTAGTGATAGACCCCAGAACCAACTGAGCAAGAGCAAGTAAGGACAAAATCCCCATAGAGTCAAAATGACCACAACAGGCAGGGCACATTGTGAAATCCTGGGGAAAAGAAGGTAGAACAAGCAGGAGTGTTGGGATGTAGTCTGCCAGGAGCGCTATCTGTGCAGCGCCCGGCCTGTCTGAGAGCTGTGTCCCCAGAAGAGAGTGAGTCAGGTCCAGGCAGTAGCTGCACATCAGATTGGCTCAGCAGCCTTTGTCCTGTACTGCAGAGGGTCCCCTCAGCCAACAGGACTCGTCATGGACACCAGCAAGATCCAGAAGTGTGGCTAGCCAGCAAGATTGAGTTCTGCTGTGCCTCCCCAGGGGAGCTAGCGGCACAATGGATGAGCGTTCAATAGGCAGCATAGGAGTGGGGATAACAAACACGGGCTAGATGCTATGATAAGATGCTCAGGGAGTTTGCAGCCTTCTGAGGAACAGGCTCACAGGCAATATAACACTTAAACCTTGGTGGTCACCAAAATACTACATACTTGTACAAAATTCAAGCAGTGCAGAGATACAAAGGAAAAAAACTTGCAGCAGTACCCCCTCAGAAGTAACCCACTTCACTGTGTGTATGTGTGTGATGCTAGGAATCAAATCTAGGGCTTTGCACATGCTAGCACACACACTACTACTGATTTACAGCCCCAGCCCACCTTCCAGAACTTTTTTGTGTATACACAAATGTATATGTGCATGCATACACACAGATACAGTATTTTATAAAAATGAGGTTATGTAGTACATGTTACTCTGCAACCTGATTTTTTTTTTTTCTGTAACAGTATGTTTTGGTCATTTTTCTGTGTTAGATCTCCTTCACCCTTTTATGGCAGGGAGAGCAGGTAATGTGTGTCCCTGGTACAGAATGCAAAAGGTACACAGCATTGTACTGTGAAAGTTTCCTCCCATCCCAGCTGCCGGTTTCTCTCACAGCATAGTCCTAGTCACCTGTTTCTTAAATATCCATCTAGGAAGATTCTGTGCCTTTACAAATAAATATATGATTTCCTCAATTTTTGTTATATAACTGGTGTGTGTGTGTGTGTGTGTGTGTGTGTGTGTGTGTGTTGCACTTTGCTTTTTGTAACCCTATGGAGATCGGTTGTGTCAGTACCATGTGTTGTGTTTTCTCTTGACAGCTGTGTAGCATCCCATCCATACCCCTAGCTTGTTTAGAACTGGTGGCCCCCTGAACTTGTGGCACAGCTTCACCTGGGGTCTTGGGAGAAGTGCACACTCAGAATTAGAAGCCCAAGGGGGCCTGCAGTGTGTCTCACAAGCCTCCAGTGGTTCTAAGTGAGTTCCTTTTTTTTTTTTTTTTTTTGGTACCGAAGATTGAACTCATGATCTTGTGCTTGCCAGACAGGCATTTATGGCACTGAGCTAAATCCCCGGCCCTCCAGCAGTTCTGATGCACACTAAAAGCACTGACTTAGAGGCAATCATAGAGTGTTTTGGTCCTCAGCTGTTACAACCCATGCTGAAATTAATGTCCTTGATCATTTATTATTTCACATTTGTTCGTGTATTTGCAAATGACTCAAAATCAATTTATTGGGTCAGAGGCCATGTGTATTTTTTACTTAGATTTTACAAAATGATTCCCATAGAGATTGTATCCATTTTACCAGTACATTTGTAGCACACAGTGATTATATTCATTATAGGAAGTAGTACATGTACATGACACATTTTAATTCCCTTCCCCCTTCCTTTCCTCCATCTCAGAATCTCCCTCCCCTTTACCCCTATACCATTTACCTATTTCCTATTGTCTTTCTTTTCCTCTTTAAATTACTTATACTTTTGAGTTTCTCATATAAAAAGTTAAGTGATACTTAAGCCAATATGTCTGATTTATTTCACCCAACATTATGGCCTCAAGGCACATTCATTTTCCTACAGATGACTCAAACTTACCCTTCTTTGCAGCACAGTAGCTCTCCACTGTGTGTAAATACGACATGTTCTTTATCCATTCTGTTCTCACTTCTTGTTTAATGGCTGCATAGTAGTCACTCCTCAGCAGTTTTTAGGCAGATTAGTGCTACAGTTAGATGTGAGCTTTAGAGAGAGGCCACAGCATGCCAGGTGGTCAGGAGAGGCAGAAGAGTGAAAAACAGGTGCAGTCATCTTGAAGACAGCTGTGGGTGAGGTGAGTGGGTATAGGCATGAACACAAGGGATCCTGGGGTCTCTGGCTGGGGTGACAGTAACAGAATGGTCCAAGTCTTCCAGGGGATTTCTAGGGCATGGCCTAGAAGCAGTCACTGTGTCAATGGCTTAAACCCAGGCATGTGTCTTCCCTTACTCCTTTTGCTCTGCTCTGGTAACTGAACATCCAGAATATGTCTTTCAGCTAAATTTATTTGTGCTGTTTGTGTTAGCCTTTTTCTCCCTTCTTTATGTTTTGTGTTCCAGCAGCTCTTATGTTTGCATAAATGTGTTTGGTTTTAAAACAAATCCACCCCTGATTGACATGCTTTGAAATTCTATTGTTTTTTTTCTTTGTTTTTATGTTTTGAGTAAAAGGGATTTGAAGAAGAAAAAAATCCAAATTGGTAAAGACTCTTACAACTTTTAATATTTTCATAACTGTAAGGATTACCATCAACCTTTAAGATTCTGTTCTTCAGGAAGGTCACAGGCTTCTTGAGCATCTTCTAGTCACAACTTTCTAACAGATATTTCCAGATAAGAAAAATAGAAGTCAACCTGTAAATAGTAGCCAAGATGTTCGGTTTTGCAACCAGACCACCTCAGTGTGAAGCCTGGCTCTGCCACTCACCATCTGTGTTCTGCTAAACAAGTTGCTTCACCTCTCTGACCCTCATTTTCCTTGTCTATAAACATACCTATCTTGTAGGGGTTTGTAAAGCAACTGGAAAGCTGCTCCACATGTAGAAAGTTTTCAGTAAATGTTATTCTTATTACTATTGTTGCCAGATTTCAAGTCTCCCCTTCTGACTCACATTGCAGCATGAGATATTCATAAGTCACCCACATGGGAGACAAGATTCCTCTGGTGCAGCATCTATCCAGCCTTGTTTTGTCATCAAATAGTATTAAGTTGCTTCTTGATCGTTACTGGGCAGAATTGAAAGGAATATGTGGAAATGAGCCATCACACTGATTTGTCAAGAAGGCCACAGAATGCTATATGTGCTTTCACGTCCCTGAGCTTGTGTGTATGCAGGCCTCTGCCTTAACTTCCTCACACACAAGCAGGCTCTTCAACTCAGCATTATATGGCTCCTACTACATTACCAGGCCTTGTTTAAGTGGCATCTGCTCTAGCCTACCTATGACACTTTTATTTCCTGCAGAAACCGTCTTGCCTACTTACTCATAATTTCCTTCTACTTAACAGTGACACCCATAGTAAGTACAGCTTGAGTGATTACTCAGTCACCATGCTGAGTGCTTCCAGTGCACATTGGGAATCCTTACAAGTCATTTTACAGCCAAGGAAGTCAAGACCCAGAGAAAATCACTTTCCCAAAGCCCACAGCTAGCAAGAAAGTACCAGGAAATCTGCCTGGGCCTGCTGACCTCAGCAACCTCTCTTTAACTGCTTGGCATTCATGCTACACATTGTGTCAGCATGTGAGTCTGTTTTGCGACTTGTCACACCACACTGTAATATTCTGTTTACCTAGCAGGAGCTTAGCCTACCAGCCTGGGAACTCTTCATGGTTAGAAGCTGTCTGACTTACTTTTTACCCACACTGCTGCTACACAGGACCTGTACTAAATTTGCAAAGGTGCACAGAGCACATGAGGCATTTGGCTACCACCACACACTGCTGCCCAAAGCAGAAGCCAGGAACTGGCAGAGAAGAGGAAAGGAAGGAAACTGGGCCCCTGGGTATGAGTATTGCTCACCCTCCTTACCCTCACCTCCTGGCAGAACTGCCATAGTGGAGTGATTCACACCGAACTGCTGTCAACCTTCCATGTGGGAGGCTGGTTAAGGACCTTCTCACTCCCTCTCCCTGATAGTCATAGCCACTCCTGTGATCACGGGACTTAAAGCTTGGCAGCTCTTTCATGTCCATATCTCATTTAGTTTAAGTTTCTTGGTCCTTTTTGGAGGTGAGTGAAGCTAGATGTTGCCATCCTGTTTGGCAGATGAGTATGCTGAGGTTCAGAGAGCAAATGAGTCCTGTGGCACCCAGCAAGTCACTCACAGAGCAGTGAATGCCATGGATGTACTCTGTATCCGTGGTACACGTCGCAGCAGGTTATTATTGAAAGCTCTAAAAGGTTCACCATCACTGCTCTCTACACATCACTTTGCTTAGGCATAAGTTAAGTCTGTAGGAAAAACTCCCGGAAGTACAATTGCTTCATCAAACGGTATGTGCACTGTGGTTTTAACGTGTATTGCCATATGGTATTATCTCTACAGGAAGACTGATTTGCTCTCTCTTGGCCCACAGCTCACTGACTCAATATGTTGCCAGAACTGTACAGTCTTGCCTTTATAATACGTGAAAAGTGAAATTTCTTTAATTTGAGCTTCTCTTTTAATAGTGAAGAGGAGAGAAGGGAAAAAAAAGCACTAGGCAAGCCAGGCTAGTGACACCTGTAATCTCACACCTCAGGACCCTGAGGCAGACAGAGGATTCACAAGCTCAAGGTCAGCCTAGACTACATTATGAAACCCCGCCTCAAAAACAGGTAAGGGGCTAGGAATGTAACTCAGAGGTAGCACCCTTGTCTAGCATGCATGAGCCCCCGAGTCTGACCTACAGCATCAGAGAGAAAAACGGGAGTGAACATTTTTTCTTTAAGACCATTGTAATTCCTGTCCTGTGAGTCTTCTGTGTGTCCTTGGACATGTGCAAATTATGATTTAATGCATCTGACACATTTATGTTCTCCTCAAAGGTCTGGACAGGTTTGTCCTCAAGCCAGTGGTATATACACATCCCAGTTCCCCACACCTTTATCTCCTTGTGACCACGTCGTAGACCTGCTGCCCTCTGCTCCCATCTCTTCCCCCTCTCAATCTCAACCTGGGGCCACTAGAGCCTCTGCACAGCTCCTTTCTTAGCATATTTTTCCTGTTGTTTGAGAGCCAGATATGAGCCAAAGTATTGGTAAAACTCAGCACCCTAAGGTAATCCCTTCTCCCAGAGACATTGACACCATTTTCACAGAACAGACAGGTAATGGTGGAATCCCAGCCACTGCATCCAGCCTGTGGCTGAGGTGGCATGAGCAGAAGTCTTACCTGGCCTTGCTAGGGTTTTCAGTAGCTGTGACATAAAACTCTTGGAAACATGGAAGGCCTTGATGGCAGTGAGGTTCACTGACCCCTTGAAGACTAAGGACTAAGGCTTCTGCCTAGAAGAGAACTGGCAAATGTGGTGAATCCAGAAGCTTGTGAATAAACATTTAAACCAGGATTATACTACATTAGTGTGCTTTCATTAGAAGCATAAATTCTATGAAGCTGATGTAATTCCTGTGTCATGTTGTTGCTTTATTTTCAGTTCCATCACTTTGAGTTCTTTTTCATGTAAATATTTATTCTCCATCAGCTCTTTACCCCACATCACAGTTTTGCCAACTATAGCATCTGCCATTATAAGTGTAATTGTGGCTTTCATTTCTGTCATATTCATGTCTCCCAGTCACCAATCTTAAAATCTGCTTCTTGCGGTTTGTATCTTCCCAGGTACAGTTTTAGCCATTATCAGTTTTGTTTGTTTATTTCAACTCATCATATCCATTACCTGCTGGGTAAATACCAATTTTATTTCCTTTTCATTTGGCACATAAGAGTACTATAGACAGTGGCTGCTTTAGTGTCATCAGTCTGCAGGTTTTTTATCCTCTTGGTTGTTACATGCTGTAACTGTCTCAGCTGTACACAGACATGTCCTGGGTTCTTCTTGGACAATCTGTACCCTAGCCCAGCTCTCCTCAGTGGCAAGGTGCTGAGATCACAGCATCTGCCTGGGGTTTGAGGAGATGGGCAGCCCCTGGGAAAAAGCAGGACCAGCATTAGTGAAAGCTAAGAGGCAGGAAGCTGGTAGGAACCCCTGAGGCACCTAACTGGACTGGAGCTGAGAAGGAAAGAGATGAACAAGCTGTCAAAGCCATGCATATTCCCACCAGTGTGCAGCTGTGGTACAAGCCTGTAGCCTTAGGTCAGCAGCCTCTCCTCTGTCTCTCCTCCAGAATGCCTCAGACATGCCTGAAACCATCACCAGCCGGGATGCCGCCCGCTTCCCCATCATAGCCAGCTGCACGCTCCTGGGACTCTACCTCTTTTTCAAAGTAAGTCTTGCCCTCCATGGTGTCAATTGGTTTAAATAACTGTATTTTATTTTGTTTTATTTTTTATTTTTCCTATCACAGGAGACATGTGTGTTCATTTATAGAAAACAAATCAGAGAAAAGTGAATAATTCACCAGAGACAACTGCTTTTGGTGTTAGGGACCTTTGCAATTAGTCTGTTTCTTTTCTCTATGTAGTTTTTGATTGTGCTTTATGCTACCAGTATGGTTTTGTTGTACTGTTTATGTTGGGCTTGGGGTACAGCTTGTGTCTCAGGCGTGCCTCTAACCATATTAATCACCTTTTTATTTTTTAATTTTATCGAGGTGTATTTTCCCAATAAAAGTTATACAAGCTCAGTGTTGAAAACCTGGAAAACACAGAAAAATAAAAAGGGCAAAACAGCAGTCATCCAAAATCGAACTTCCACAGAAAGTCACAGATTCCCCTTGGAGGTGTGTCCTTCGTGGTGTCCGGTGCATGGTTTCTTCCTGGCTGTGGCCCCGTGGTGTCCTCAGTCTGTGGCTGCTTTATCACTCACCTGATGACATCATGAGCATTTTCTCACATAACCACAAATACTCTGTAACTGTTCTGGTTTTTAAAGTCTTAACTCCACTATTTTTCTGGTTATACAAATGATATATACAGAAAACTTGTGTGTTACACCAAAAAGTATATTAAGAAAGAAAAACCCCACAACACATAAATAATCAGTACTAACCATTTGATGTCTCCTTTCAGGCTTGGAAAAAGCTTGTTTTGTTTTGTTTTGTTTTGTTTTGTTTTGTTGTACTGGGGATGGAATACAGGGTCTCTCAAAAGTTGGGCAAGCATTCTACCACTGAGCAACATCCCTGGCACCCTTAATAAAATTTATTTTGTTTTGTTTTTCTTTTTGTTATCCTGGGAATTGAGCCCAGGATCTTTACACTGAGCTACAACCCCAGTCCTTTTTATTTTCTTATTTTTATTCTTTATTTCTATTTTGAGACATGATCTTGCTAAGCCACTAAGTTGTCCAGGCTGGGCTCAAACTTGGGGTCTTCTTGCCTCAGCCACCTGAGGGGCAGGATTAGAGATATGTATCACCACACCTGACTATATGCATATTTTTAACATAATTAGCATTATATTATAAATATAGTGTTATAATTTTAGCTTCTTTTCAAGGGGAGTACTGGAAATCAAATCAAGGCCTTCAGGCCTATTAAGCAAGTGCTCTGCTGCTGAGCTATACCCCCAGCCCTGTTTTTTCCTTTTTAGTAGTACATCACAAGCATTCTTTTCCTGATCATTGACAATTATTCAAGGATGACTTTAATTTTAAAATTACACATGCATGGTTTTGAAAAGTTCTTCAGGTCTGGGGATGTAGCTCAGTGATAGAGCACTTGCCAGTATACACAAGATCCTGGATTTAATCACCAGACTCCTTAAAAATTCTTTTTTTCAATTTAAAGAAAGTCACCAATGAGCATCAGTTCTCTCTTCAGTGTATCTTCTTATGAATATATAATGCATAACCTAGGTTTATTTATTTAAAGAAATTTTAAGCTGGGTAAGGTGACATACATCTGTAATCTCAGTACTTGAGAAGCTGAGGAGACAGGAGAATTATGAGTTCAAGGCCAATTTTAACTATACTTTGAGACCCTGTCTCAAAAACAAACAAATAAAATATGTTATCAAACCTGTGTCTCTTAACCACAGAGATATTTTTGTATCAGCACAGTCAAATTCACCTAACTAGGTGCATGGCTTTTTAATAGCTGCTCATGCTGAGGGCATTAGGTATGTCCAGTGCTGGGTGTCATAGCGCTGCAGTGAACATCCTTATGCATATATCTTAGCACGGGCATACATATTTTCTTTAAGTATGTCTGCAGCAGCCTGTGCTGTCAAATAGTCTCAATTTGTAACTGGACAAAGAGTGCCAAATTGCCATCCAATAAGATTATGACAATTCCCATTGACAGCTACATGAATGAATATTGACATCCCTATATTCTCAACTACATAGGCTCTACCCAAATTTTTAGATTTTACCAATCTTTGAAGCCAAACATAACTTTCAGCCTGTTTCCTATTGCATAGCCTATTTCCTATTGCATTGCTCCCTCATTGTTGGATTAAAGATACCCTTTTCAATGGCTGTGGAAATGTTCCTACAAACAGATATGCCACATTTGATTCACAGCATTCCTTTCGCTTTTGGGGGTTTTTTTGTTTGTTTGTTTTGTTCATTTTGTTTTCTTTGTCTGAGATAAGGTCTTGCTAGGCAATTCAGGCTATTCAGGCTGGCCTTGAACTTACTGTGCAGCTAAGATTGGCTAACCACAATCCTGTGCCTCAGCCTCCAAGAGCTGGGGTTACAGGTGTATGTACCACCATACCCAGCTCCCTTCGCTTTTCTTTTTTTTTTTTTCTTTCTTTTT
>PVJX010011131.1:0-54563 GCA_004027295.1 Dolichotis patagonum | reverse complement strand
TCAGTTTCCATGTGTTTGTAGGTTTTTTGCAATTTCTTTTATCATTAATTTCTAGTTTCACAGCACTATGATCCGATAACATGCATGGGATAATTTCAATTCTTTTGCATTTACTTAAATATGTTCTGTGGGCTAGTATATGGTCTATTTTAGAGAATGTCCCATGTACTGCTGAGAAGAAGGTGTATTCTGATGTTGTAGGATGGAACACTCTGTATACATCTATCAAGTCCATTTGTTCACAGGTGTGATTCAGTTCTGTTATGTCTTTGCTGATTTTCTGTCTAGTTGATCTGTCCCTTTGGGTCAATGGTGTGTTAAAGTCTCCTGTTATAATTGTGTTATTGCTTATTTGATTTTTCATTTCTGTTAGTATTTGCACTATATAGCTGGGTGCTCTGGAATTTGGTGCATATATATTTAAGATTGTTATCTCTTCCTCTTGAAGTTTTCCCCTAACTAGTATGTAGTGACTTTCTTTATCTCTTTGGATCACTCTTGGTTTGAAATTCACATTGTCTGCAAACAGGATTGCTACTCCTGCATTTTTTTGGTTTCTTGTTGCATGACGTATTGTTGTCCATCCCTTGACTTTCAGTCTATGAGTGTCCTTTTGGGTTAGATGGGTTTCTTGTAGACAGCATATGGTTGTATGTTGTTTCTTGATCCATTCTGCCAGTCTGTTTCTTTTGATTGGTGAGTTGAGGCCATTTACATTAATGGTTGTAACTGTTATATATTGGTTTATTGTTGACATGGTATGTTTCTGCTGTTGTGTCTTTAGTTTTCCATTGTGTTTAATTGTCTGCCTTGCTTGGTGGTTTTCTCCCGTGTGTATCTAGAATGTCTTTCAGTATTCTTTGTAGGGTTGGTTTGGTGTTCATGAAGTTCTTCAACTGTTCATTGTCATGGAAGTATCTTATTTTTCCATCCATTTTGAAGGACAGTTTTGCAGGGTATGTCAGTCTGGGTTGGAAGTGGTTTTTCTTTAGGATCTGAAATGCTTCACTCCGTGCTCTTCAGATCCTTTAGGATCTGAAATACTTCACTCCATGCTCTTCTTGATTTCATTGTTTATGTTGAGAAGTCTGCCGTGATTCTGATAGGTTTTCCTTTGTAGTTGATCTCTCTTTTCTCTCTAACAGTTTTTCGTATTTTATTCATACATTGGATTTCTGGTGATTATTGGATTTATGGTGATTATTCTGGTGATTTCTGGATTTATGGTGATTATTATGTGTCTGGGTGTAGTTTTATTTTGATTATGGCTGTTTGGAGTTCTATATGCTTCACTTATCCTGATGTCAGTTTCCCTTCTCATGTTTGGGACATTTTCAGCTATTACATCTGTAAATATCCTCTTGATATCATTTGGGCTGTCCCCTTCTTTTTCATTTATCCCTATTAATCTTATGTTATTTTTCTTTGCATCATCCTGCAGGTGTTGAATTGTTATTTCCTGATTCTTTGTTATTTTTAAAAGATCTTGTCTTTGCTGCTCACTGGCTGCAATCTTATCTTCAAGGTCTGAAATTCTGTCGTCACTTTCATTGAGGCAGTTTTTACAGCTTTCAATAAAATATTTGAATTCCTGTATATCTCTTTGAATCTGCTTTATGCATTCTGTTTGTTTCTTATATTGTTCATTCAGGGATTCTATCTGTTTGTTTTGTTCCTCTAACTTTTTAGCTATGTTTTCACTAGATGTGTTCACTATTTCTTTCACTATTTTTATCAATTCTTCTTTTACCTGGGCAAGTATTTCTGGTTTGAATTTCTCCATAGCTTTCCCCATTTGCATATTTATTTCATTTTATATCATTTCAGATATTTCAGGTGTATGGCTTCTTTTTTCTTCTATGTACATGGCTTCTAAGCTTTCTTGGGGAGGGCTAGAGCTTTTAGCCTGCCTTTTTGTCTTTCCTTGTGTCACTTTTCTATATTTCCTTGCTTTGAGCGGTTTTCCAATGCTTTCTCTGCATATGTGGTGAATTACCTCTTGCACCCTAAGTTCCTGGAGGGGCAGTGGCTCCCCCACAGGCTCTTTGCTTCCTCACAGGATCCTGACTCCCCTCTGTGGGCTCCTGGCTCCCTAAGTTGTAAGGCAAATGCTTGGTGTGGTCAACCTGGAGCCTGTGGAATCTCAGGCAGGCCAGGCCACAGTACTTTGTCCCAGGCAGGTCTCCAGGAGGTTCCCTGTGAGTGAAGGGTGGGCCTACAGGTCCCAATGGGTCAGGCCAAAATGCTGGTTTCTGCAAAGTTCCCGGTCCCAAACAGACCTGGCCACGATGCCAGTCTCCGCAAAATTCCCAATCTGAACAGCCCAGCCCTCTCTGCAGGTCTGGGAGGTTCCCAGTCCCAAAGAGTAAGGCAATGATGATGGTCTCTGGGAGATTTCCTGGTGGTTAAGGGCAGGGCTACGGGCCCAGACAGACCTTTGCCAGATGCCGGTCTCAGGGATGTTCCCTGTGGATGAAGGGTGGGCCTACCAGTCCCAAACAGTCGGGCGGAGATGCCGGTCTCCTCAAACTTTCAATCCAAACAGTCCAGGCCACTCTGCAGGTCCGGGACTTTCTGGCCCCAAAGAGTCAGGCCGTGATGCTGGTCCTCCCTTTCAATTTCATTGAAGAGTTTGAGGAGTGTCAGCATTAAGTCTTCTATGTATTTCTTGTAGAATTCTGCAGTGAATCCTTCTATTCTTTGTTGGCAAGCCCTTAATTTCCTTTTCAAATTCATTAATATAAATTGGGTTATTCAGCAGTTTTACATCTTCCTGATCCAGCTTTGGTAGTTCATATGTGTCTAGTCTATTTCTTCTGTGTTATCGAACTTGTGAGAGTAGAGGTTTTCAAAATAGGTGTTGTTGATTTTCTGTGTTTCCACTGAGTCAATAGTAATTTCACCTTTTTCATTCCTTATTGCATGAATTTGAGTTTTTTCTTTCCTTTCTTTAATAAGGTTGGCTAGGGGCTTATCAATTATATTTATTCTTTCAAAGAACACCTCTTTTATTCATTGATTCTTTGTATTGTTTTCTTAGTCTCTATTGCATTAATTTCTGCTGTGATCTTTATAATTTCCTCTCTTCTTTTGGCTTTTGGCTTGGCTTATGTTCTTTTTGAGATATTTGATTTGTAGCATCAGATTTTTTTTTGCGTTCATTCTGTCTTCCTGATGTGGGGATTCAGTGCAATTAAATTTTCCTCTGAGGACTGTTTTCATTGCTTCCCACAAAATCTGATTAATTGTGTTTGTATTTTTGTTTGCTTGTAGATATTGTTTAATTTCTTCTTTAATTTCCTCCATGATCCATTTATTGGTCAAGAGTGTATTACTCAGTTTCCATGTGTTTGTGTGGTTTTTGCAGTTGCTTTTATCGTTAATTTCTAGTTTCATGGCACTATGATCTGGTAACATGCATGAGATAATTTCAATTCTTTTGCATTTATTAAATATGGTTTGTGGGCTAGTATATGGTCTATTTTAGAGAATGTCCCATGTACTGATGAAAATAATGTATATTCTGATGTTGTTGGGTGGGACACTCAATATAGATCTATCAAATCCATTTGTTCACAAGTGTAATTGAGTTCTGTTATTTATTTGCTGATTTTCTGTCTTGTTGATCTGTCCCTTTTGGTTAATGGTGTATTAAAATCTCCTGTTATAATTGTGCTATTGCTTATTTGGTTTTTCATTTTTGTTAATATTTGCTTTATGTAGCTGGGTGCTCTGGAATTTGGTGCATATATATTTAAGATTGTTATCTCTTCCTCTTGAAGGTTTCCCCCAACAAGTATGTAGTGACCTTCTTTATCTTGTTGGATCATTCTTGGTTTGAAGTTCACATTGTCTGCAAACAGGATTGCTACTCCTGCTTTTTTTAGGTTTCCTGTTGCATGGAGTACTGTTTTCCATCATTTGACTTTCAGTCTATGGGTTTCCTTTTGGGTAAGATGGGTTTCTTGTAGACAGCATATGGTTGGATGTTGTTTCTTGATCCATTCTGCCAGTCTGTTTCTTTTGATTGGTGAGTTGAGGCCATATACATTAATGGTTGTAACTGTTATATATTGGTTTATTGTTGACATGTTATCTTTCTACTGTTGTATCTTTATCTTTCCATTCTGTTTAATTGTCTGCCTTGCTTGGTGGTTTTATCCTGTGTGTATCTAGAATGTCTTTCAGTATTCTTTGTAGGTTTGGTTTGGTGTTCATGAAGTTCAGCTGTTCTTTGTCATGGAAGTATCTTATTTCTCCATCCATTTTGAAGGACAGTTTTGCAGGATATGTCAGTCTGGGTTGGAAGTGGTTTTCCTTTAGGATCTGAAAGACTTCACTCCATGCTCTTCTTGATTTCATTGTTTGTGTTGAGAAGTCTGCCATGATTCTGATAGGTTTTCCTTTATAGGTGATCTGTCTTTTCTCTCTCACAGCTTTTAGTATTCTGTTCTTATGGTGGATTTCTGGGATGGTGATTATGATGTGTCTGGGTGTATTTTTATTTTCATTATTATTATTTGGAGTTCTATATGCTTCACTAATCCAAATGTCAGTTTCCATTCACATGTTTGGGAAGTTTTTGAGCTTTTATTCTTGGAAATAGCCTCTTGATATAACTTGGTCTGTCCTCTTCTTTTTCATTTATCCCTATTAATCTTATGTTGTTTTTCTTTGCATCATCTTGCAGCTGTTGAATTGTTATTTCCTAATTCTTTGTTATTATTAAAAGATCTTTCCTTTCTTGTTCACTAACTGAAATCTGATAGTTGAGGTCTGAAATTCTGTCTTCACTTTTGTCAAGGTGGTTTTGACAGCTTTCAATAAAATTTTTGATTTCCTGTATATCTCTTTGAATCTGCTTTATGTATTCTGATTGTTTCTTATAGTGTTCATTCAGGGATTTTATCTGTTTGCTTTGTTCCTCTGATTTTTTAGCTGTGTCTTCACTTGATGTGTTCACTATTTCTTTCACTACTTTTATCATTTCTTCTTTTACCTGAGCATGTATTTCTGATTTGAATTTCTCCATAGCTTCCCCTAGTTGCTTCTTTATTTCAGTTGATATCATTTCAGTCATTTCATGTGTATGGATTCTAATTTCTTCTATGTACATGGCTCCTAGGCTTTCTTGGGCTGGACTGGAGATTTGAGCTTGCCTTTTGGTCTTTCCTTTTGTCATTTATCTATATTTCCTTGCTTTGAGTGGTGTTCCAAAGATTCCTCTTTGTGTTTGGTGAATCACCTCCTGAACCCTCAGCTCCTGGAGCAGTCCCAGCTCCCCCACAGGTTCTTCGCTCCCTAAATTGAGAGGTGGATGCTGGGCTTGGTGAACTGGGACCAGTGGAGACTCCAGCGCACAATCCCCTGACCTAGGTAATCATATATGATCTCAACCACTGGGATTGCTGATCATAAGCTTTTTCCAGGCCAGCCTAAGGGGGGCAGAGTCCCCCTGTGCAGTCTCTGTCTCTTGAACTGAAGGAAGGCCACTGGGCCTGGTGGACTGAGGCCCTGGAAATTCCTGGGCCAAGACCAGTGTTCTGGTAGCTCACTAGAAAGTCAATTCCTGGAGCTTAGGTCTCCAAATCCTCTTGGGGCACCTGGACACACCTTGCTCAGTCCCAGCTCCCCTGCAGACTCTTGGATCTCTAAATTAAGAGGCAGAAGCTGGGTGTGGTGAACTGGGGCCAGTGGAACCTCTTGGGGTCCAATCCCCTGACCTGGCGTGCAGACCCCGCTCCTCTTCAGGCTCCTGGCTACCTAACTTGAGGGGAGGAAGCTGGGCCTGGTGAACTGGGGATAGGGAACCTGCAGTGAAGCAATTGGTGTTGAGCCTTTTCAGGCTGTATCTCTTTTGAGTTGCAGAGCAATTTTACAGGGCATCTTTTATTTGGCTAATACAATTAGAGTAAGCCACACTCCATATAAACCTCTGCTCACCTGCCAGTGTCTGGGGAGCCCCTGCGACCTGCCCAGGCTGCTCCTGCTGTGGCCAGCTCTGCTATTCTTTTATCTTCATACATAAAATTATCTACTCAGAAGAACACAGCTTAACATTAAAATATTAAATAATATATGAAGAAGCCTTGTTTAGTTACAGAATATTTCTTTTAATACATGTTACATCCAATGTGCAGGCTAATAAACAAATAAATTTCAGTTAAAACACATTACATATTTTATTTAAACCAATACATTCAACATATTATTTGGTCATATCATTATAAAATTAATGAGATGAGGTACACTCATTGTGTCTTACAGTTTTAGAAACCCAGAATTTTGAACTTCCATCCCAACATTAGTTTTTTGTAGCCACATTTTAAATACAAATGAAGAAATTAGGATACTGCATTTTATTTAAGGAAATATATTTTCCTTAAAACTTACATACTTTTGTTTTTAAAGTTTTAGCTTTACAAAAATTAATAGTTTCTTAAAAATAAAAAAAAATTAATAGGACCCCTCCTATCTTTAACACACCAGCTGTTATTTACATGTTACGGTATATGAGTATATCAACATTGATAACTGAGTGATTCACAAAGTTTAATTCCACCCTGGGGATCATTCTTTGTGTTGACATTATTTAGATTTTGATGAATGCTCAAAGAAACAAATTAAAGAAATATATTATTGAGAATAATCTTTATTTGCTGAAAAATTAACTAAGCTAGGGCCCAGAACTCTTGCTTGTGCATACTTTCTCTTCAATATTTGTGTAAGGGAAACATAGAAGTTGATTCCAGCTATAATACTCTCCTATAGTGAGGGAAATAAAGAAGTTCATCACACAGACTCTTGCTCTCACAAAACATTATATACTTGAAGTATTTGTAAGAGTAGATTTATATGATTTGTAAGAATAGAAATAAATTGTGACAATATAGTAACCTATGGAATGAAGATACTTGGAAAAATGATGTCAGAAAATAGGGTAAATTATATAACTCAAAAATACATTTTGTTTCTGAACTGATTTTGAGTTACTAATTTGGATTTCCTGACTGTAGTGTAGCTATTTGTACCTCATGCCATGGAGAGACATGTAGCTGTGAGTTTCAGCTCGTGTGATTGGTACAGAGGCAACATGTCTAAACAGGGTATGTTCTGTGGCTGTAACTCTTGATCATGGACCTGTCACTTATGAACTCCCAATATTTCACTTTGGAAGGCACAGGGCCTGATGCTTCTTCCATGAGCTTAGTGTTCTTCAAACTATTACATAGAAACTTAACATTAATCCTCTAGTTGTATTCATTAGCAACTCCTCTGATGGCATCAGTGCAGACAGCTTATTGACAAAGGCAGAAAAGCAAATCTGTCCAGGATGAGGTGGCCTCTGGGATGTTGCTATCAGGGAACTGGATACAATCTTGTTGGTGAAGGAGGATGTAATGATACTCAAGTATAATTTCTGTCTTGTGTTTTTCTCCTGAACACCAGACCTCAGATGTAAATCCCAGGTGGCAATGGTAGTAAACTTCTCCAGGGACATGGAGCAGGCACTGGTGACAGAAGCCAGGGGCCTCAGAGTGTCCACCTGGGTCAGAAACTATGTCATGCTGAATCCATACATATATACCTGGCTAATTCTGCAAGTTTGTTCGTCAATAAAACAGAAGTTTGTGTATGCATTTAAGATGTTCCCTTTGATTGTTAACTTCCCTGTTCTACAGCTTCCTGCTTTGGTGTGTAATTTTGATAGTGAAGCCTGCCTTCAACGAAGGAGCACCAGTGTACATAAGGATGGAGATGTAGTAATTGGAGGCTTTTTCTCACTTTATCTCTGTGTGTATTATACTGGTATCTTTGATATAACACCTGTGCAGGACTTCTATGTCTCACCGTAAGTTTCTTTTTAATTTATTTTCTTCCTGATTATCAGAATGGATACTGGCTAGGCATCCTTGGATAGATCATCAGTTTTCTTGGTAATACTTTCCTGTCCTGCCCACCTATGTTTTATAAGAATATAATTTTATTCTTGTACATTTTAACTCTTTGAATGCAAGAAGAGAGTCTTGTTTCGTTTTCTGAGCTTCTTGTTTTCAGTACTGGAACCTGAGATAGGCAGCACTCTACACCTCATCCCATGGTCAGTACCCTTCTACTACTGAGAAGCCACTGAATGGCATTCAGTAATGTTCTGTAGCAAATCAGTCCCAGCCTTTAGAGTGAACTGAGGTGAGTACTAAGTGGCTTTTGTCAAATGTTCCCTTAGATAATCAAGAGCCTGATAATGTTTATTTGTGCATAAAATTTCTTTCACTAATACTGATTATTTGATATTTCTATCATCCTGCTTGAAGACACTTCCTGGTGCAGATATTCACTTAGTCCTTCAGATAAATTCAAGGTAAGTGTCTCATAGCAGGGAAGGACTCTGTTTCCTGGAGTTGTAGATAGGGCCAGGAATAAGGGATGAGTCAGATGTGAGATTTGCCCTGCCTGTGTGATTGTTTCTCACTTGGATGCAGATGTACTGTATGTTTTCAACTATCACATCACTTCTGTCTTCTTCACCAAATGTGTATTTTAATAATCAAATTTTCAATATGACAGAGAATTCTAGCAAATGACTTGTGGTTTTGTGAGAAAAAGAGATGACACACAAAGAGTAATTGACTGTGTGTTTTATAATATGCTGGACCTAGAGTAGCAGCTGCCTATACATGGGAACAAGGTTGGCAGTATAAAGGATTAGAGCTTTCTTCTGCTGTAGATGAGGTCTCTGCCTATATCACACTCCTTAGAACATCCAGATGTTTTTATACTTTTCTCCTAGATATTTTCCCTATGGTTACATAGATACAGAGATGGATCCTGTGGTGTTGATTATGCTAACAGCAAGCTCCTGGACTCTAAGATTTCCTCTGCTGCAGCTTCTTGAGTGGGTGGCATTACAGGCATTTGTCACTATACCCTGCATGTGTGATCTTTCTTTCATAATTTTCCAACATGCATCAGATATCGTTATCAATGTATGTTATTTAAAAACTTTGATTATCATAGAAGATGCTAAGAATTTTTTCTCTGATTATAATAGACTGGAAGATTTTTGAGTGTTTGACACAGATAGGCATGCTCTGAGTGTCTTGAATCCTATGAAAGCATTACTCACAGCAGTTATTGAGAACCAGAAAGGTTTTATTTGATCAGTACACAACTCCCAGTATACAAACTACTATATTGTGGTTTGCTTTTGATAAGCAGAATTTAAATGTTGGATGGGATAGTGGAAGGTGAGACCCAAATAAAAGAAGGATGGACACTGGATGTGATATTTAGGAAGGACCACATAGGATAATACAGGAGTCTGGCTATACCCACCTGACCGGCTCCTAACCAAAGCCTGCCCAGTGCAATAACACATCATCTGAGTATACTGGGGAATAGGAAAGTTATGAGATATGGAGACTTATAAGGCTTAAAGAATAATTCAAGAATGATGAATGCAGGTTCTTTTTTTCTTCCTAGCAGAATATGGGAGGCCACCTACTCTTCCTTTTCCTCTGCTGTCTCCCTACATGCCCAGGAAAGCTGGTTGCTATTACAGTTGGCCCTGTTCTAGCCCAATGGTGAGATGGATATACTTCGACTTCCAAAACTTTTCATGCCCAAGCAGACTCATGTATCCACCAGCAACAAGATTTTAGGGCCTCTTTAGAGAGTTTTCATTGCTTTTAGAATATATTTACAGAAAACTATATACATATATATATATATATATATATGAATATATATATATACACATATACAACCTTATATTGCAGAAAGTGCTTTTATTATTTTAAAAGATTAAATTGCTTTTGTTTGGATCTGATACAAGGTTTTTGTGTTTCTTATCTGAATAATCTTTTTCTTCATTGGCTATCAATTCCTGATCCTCCTTTTGCTCTACCAGTTTTCTGAATATTTATTACTAGACTTAGAGTCTCCATGAACTGCTAACTCACCACAGTGCCAATGCAGAAGTACTGTATTAGTTACTTTTTTCACTCAAGTTGATCTTGATGTGCAGCTTCATTAAAAAGCTTCATTCCAAAATATTCAAATCTTTCACACGTTATCAACAGCATGTTTACAGTGTTCTGCACAAAATGTATTTTAGCAGGGGATGAATGGAGCAATTGTCTACTTTGAATCCTCTGGAAGGATGGTGAACTTCGGCTCCAGACCTCCACCTTTCTTGTGACTCATCACTATATTCCTTAAGCAAAGTCCAAATTTTGTCTGGAAAAAGTTTCAGTTTTTCCTTTAATTTTATCTTTAAATAGTTATCAAATACTAATTATATATTTATGATTGCAATGCTATGAGTTGATATGCACATAATCAAACAGTTAAAGCAGGCAGATCTATCATGCATGGTATCTATTCAGCTGGTAAATGTGAAGAACAATTTGATTTGAGATTCACTGAATTAACAGTATTATAGAAATATTTGTATTAAATGAATGCATTCAACAAGAAATAAATGCTCATTAGCATTAAAACTTGTATGCACATCAATAGACATTTTATTTTGCTCCTAGAAAATGTTAGAATATTTTAAAATATCAACTTTCTAATATCCTATTTAGATCAGTTCTATACTCAAATTTTATTTATAACAAGCACATGTGAAGTTTACAAAACAGTCCCGTTGTCCTAGTGTTTTATATTCAGAATTTTAAATAAAATCCTTGTGCAGTAAATATTTTTTCTTTCAATACTGTGCATTGAACACTTGGTCTTCATGATGAGCCTCTCCTGGGATCATTTTTACTATTTTGAGGCAAGCATTTGGTAATTCATAAAGCTGCACAGGCTAGGCCTCAACTTCAGTCCTCAGTATCCCTTTAACTCGGATTATAGGTGAATAAAACATGCTTGGATTTTAGTTCTATGTTTTAGAAATAACTAACTTGTCCAAAAATTCAGGCTCACTGTATAGGAGAAATTTTATTCAAGCTATTTGAAGCTCCACAGAAAAATATGAAAAATTTTATGTTTACTTTTGTTGTGGTCACTTCAAGTTCTTTTAATTATAAATATTAAAATATATTTCTTAAGAAAATCCATGTAATAAACTTTAAATCATACTCAAGAATTTGTGCACCATTTCATTACCTTACTTATTGTTGTTATGGCTTTTTCCTAAAATTGTTTCACTTTCTCATTCTTTTCTGAATAGTAACTATTTCATTGATCTTAAAGTACAAACAGATCCACTGAACACTGTTCTTTGTACTGATTGTATTAGTTTCTATTCTCAAGTTACTTTCTGTTATACTTCAAAATTACCACTTGTGCTTCTTTTGATGTGGAAGCTTACTTTATATGCCCATAATCATCCTTTTTATAGATTTTTCAAGAAACACAATTCATACACAATTCCCTCAGAGTGGAGTTCTTCTTATTTTCCCTTTCTGTCCAGACTTCTGGAGATCCTTGTTATTATTTATTGTTCAATGATCCTATTATCTTTGTTACTTAATAGTTGCAGGCTATTAATATTAAATGACAATGATGACTATTGATTTTTACAATCTCTGACTGGTCCAATGTTTTTTTTTTAATTTAGTGAAGAATATGAGATTTAGTGTTGTATGTGTCTGTGTGTGTGCTAGTTAGAAAAGTGTATTTTACATTTTCTTACACATCAAATGACCTACTGGATCAGAATGTCCATTTGTAATCAAAATCTTATCTCTTTTGGGTGTTTGTTTAGCTGTTAATACATAAAAGTATCTTTAGTTGTTGTAGATGAATTCTAATTTATATTCATTGGATGGCTGTTTATTCAAGGTATCAAGATTTGTTTGATAAATTATTTTTGTGATCCCTTTATTCACATTAATCGAGGTGAATATTATGCACAATGTCTATATTGATATTTAAGGATATTTAAGGAATATCAAGAGATGTGCTGGTACCTACAGAATGTTAACAGTAACATATTTTACTACAGAATGTTATAAATCAAAACCATATATAACATTATAGCATAACAACCATGATGACATTTTTAGCACACCTGAATTTATATTTTGACATAAAATTCCCCTTTTAGTCAATCATGTCTATTTAATATATAAGAAGGTTTTACTTGTGAGATTTCCTATCTTATTTGTTTGATAGCCTATACTGTTATTGTTTTGGTATTGTTGTTGTTCTTGCTAGTTTTTCTCTTTTGCTTTTTGCTTTTACATTCTGTGGGTTTTTTCTCTTTCAAATAAGAAAATGTCCTATTATTTCCTGTAACTTTCATTTCTCTTGACTCCAAGCATTCCAGCGCCTATCTAGACCTTTGATTTCTATATTTTGTTACCATCTTCTGGGCATCCTGAATCAAGTTTTTTCAAATGGTTCCAGCTTGCTTTATCCCCAACCTTGTCTGTTCACTCTAGAGCGATCTAAGAGGCAAGTCCTAGGACTCAGCATCAGCTCCTTAAAAGGTGACATCAACTCCTTCTCCATACCTGGGATTATGATAAAGCCAAACATCATACTCTGGTGCCAAGATAAGACATTCAGCTTTCTCTGGAAAGACACAAGCACACTCTCAATGCCAATTTAGCACTGCACTGTGTCCCTTCCTCTGTCTAGTACTAAGTTCTTTCCAAAGGACAATTCCTACCTGTTTTTCTTTTACTTGATTGAATTGTTTTACTGCTTCTGCAGTCCTGTCTTTAGTAGGATTTAAAAAGTCAGTAGTCTATACTGGCAAATGAAGTCTATCATGAGGTGTAAATTTGATAAGGAAGCATTTATCCTTTTGTTTTTAATGGAATTTTGAGCTTATAGTGAGCATGTTTAACAATTTCTCAACCTTCAGGGTCACAAAGGATTGCCATTGTAAGGAAAATATGAATTTTTAAAATATTTTGAAAGAATCACTTGTATATGTTGGGTCATTTTCAGTCTTAAGTGACCGTAGGCAGACAAACATATTAAGGGCAACCCATTGCACTAAAGACCTCCAAACAATGAGCAATGATGTATTTATCAGCTTTACCAGTGCAGTCAGAAGCAAAAATAAATCCTGAGGAAGTGTCTACAGAAACATTTACCCTATGCAAAGAGCTCAGGAATATGATTGACATTCATTTGCCAGTGAATATTGGGGTGTATTCCTGTGATTAACCCCCATAGAGGGTAAAGAAAAATGTATTATGTATGAGAAACATTGTTTAACAATTTGCTGAGCCTGTTCACAGGGTTAAATGAATCTGTTTGAATAAGGCAGAAACATTCTAATGGACATTGCCATGGAAAACAGATGCCTGTTGAATGGCATCTGAGGGAACGAAATTTCATGGCAGTGGAAGATTGTAAAAACAGCAAGAGCAAAGAAGGATAAATGTAAACCTCCTTTTTTCTCCTACACTGTAACCAGGCTACACACCTAGCATGGATGCATGCTGTGCCCTCCTCATGCACAGTATAAAGATGTTTACAAAGTGAGCATCCCAGCCTTTCCCCAGCCAAGTCACTCAGACAACCTTCTACACTTCTCAAATTGACAAAATATATCAACCATTCCAATCTCACCTCATCAACTTGGTAACCAGACACATTTTTAAATCAGTTTGCAGATGCAAAGACATGCTTTTTTTTGTCATCTCACAGCTTGAGCATCAAAACATGTTTAACAATCCTTAAAAACCAATATTCAGTCTATCAATATTATATTACATTAGAGCTATAGTATTTCACCCTTGCAGTGAAAACAAGCACCATTGTTCCTCCCACCTCCTTTATGTGGGCCATGCTCTAGGATCAGTGAAGCTGTTAAATTTTCTTCTCCACTTGGGATGTCAGTGAGAAATGGTGAGAGGAGCAGAAAGCATCAGCTTCTCCCTGTTTAAAAAAAAGACCTTTAAAATCTATAGAGGTCCAGATACTTTTGTGCTGTTATTTTTCTTATGGCTTCTTCACTTCCTACTAATTACGTGAATTTATAGTTCTTTCCCCTGGAAATAAACTCAAAAGATTTAGCAAGCTGTGTACTGTCAGTGTATTGAAAACTAACAATTCATCTAAGATAGCAAAAGAGAACTAAATGAATGTAGAGTTATACTGATTTTGAATTTGTAGCAAGCACTCCTGAGGTAAACAGTTTTCAAAAACAACAGTTTCATAATTTACACTGACAGATATGAAGTCAATTACAATGTCATAGTGAGATAGTGATATACTGGGCCTTTCCTGTTAGCTCATGAAAGTCAAATGTTCAATTTTTTCAAGTTTTACAGGGTAACTGTTGTTTTGATTATTTGAAATTGTCTTTTGTAAGAGTTTTTTTTTTTAAAAATCAGCAAACCACAAATCAGGAATGAACTAGTCTAACCACTAGGATCCTTCTGTGTCAAACAGGGCCATGCCATCTCAGAGAAGCTGTGTGTGTTGTAGCATCCCTACAGTTAGGCAGGACTGTTGTGGCTTCCACAGATCCAAGCCCCTTTGAAAGGCTCAGAGTAGGTGTGCACCCCAGCACATGGGAGGCATGGCCCATGTTTAGTACCTCTACCACCACATCTGAAGCAAGTATATATGTTTTCTCCCTTTCTACTAGGAGTGGAAACCTGAGTGATTGCTGCTGCCAGTACTCCCTGCACATATGAGGGGCTAAAGTCTGCACTAATTTGAATCGTCTCAGTCAGTGTATCCCATATTTTGTAGGCTCTTATAGCACCATGTATTTGTATTTTCAAAGGACAGTTATTGAGCAATAAACTTAAAGAATGGCTCTGTTTTTTAAGGGTAAAAATCACAGCCTGTGATATCACAAAACTTCCCTGAACTGGGAAGGTAGGAATTGCCACTTGTGGCTCAGTCAAGGTTACTAGTGTGGCTATTGTTCTGTCATCTTTTTCCCACTCAACTTGATTTGAAATGGTTCTCTGAGCCAAATCCTCTGTGATTGTCCAAACAAAACTGAGTCATTGAAGCACTTAATGCAATTACACAGATATAAAGTAAATACAGAAATCAAGATCATAAGAAATAGCTCCATATACAAACACTAAATAGGGTTCTTGCAAACATGTTTGCCCCATGTTTAACAGCTGTTAAAATCAGTACATTTCTTTCCCTTTTGTTTCTTGTAGGCCTATTTCTTCTTTTGACTTCTCCTAACCTATTTCTCTCCTTGGCTTCTCTTAAGCCTATTTCTCTTTTTGGCTTCTTTTAAGTCTATATCTCTCTTTGACCATAGTGAACCCATTTTTGACCCAAGCTTAACACCTGATGATATTACTATCAATTCATTCCAGCAATGAATATTAACCACTACCAATTCACTTCTCACTTTTGCATGCATATTTTGAAGTGTCCCTGCACCTGCTCTTTCTTCTTACCCAGGTCCAAGCTTCAGGGGTCAATAGCTGCTTACCAATGAAGCTCTTGAAATTCCCAGGGGGAAAGATGCTCAGAAGATGAGAAAATATAAAATAAGATGAAAGTTGAGGTCAAATGGAGCACTCTCTCCTGATAGGAGAACAGAACTGCACATTTATTTATACACTCAGATGGATAATATCAATTTCAACTGCTCTGCCTAGCAACTTGTTTGCCAGGCTGACCTGGGTCCCTTGCCTTCTCAGAAGTGAAAAACTTATTTTATGTGGCTTACTCTGGGCTTTCCCTGTTCTCAGGGCTGGTTTTGCTTTAACCCCATATGTGTGATCAATGTCCAACTTCTGCCACTCTCTGAATAACCCCACTGTGTTTTTGTTTTGTTTTTTACTATTAGTCTACTATTGGCTACTGTAATGGTTTTTACCTGAAGATTGTAGCATGATGAATCTGGGTCTCTCTATTTTTAAAACTTTTAATGGATTACTTGTTATAAAACCACAGTCTACAGGCTTGCCCTATAAATATCCAACAGTTAAATGAAAATGTCAGTATGCTTCCCCATCTTTCTCTTATATCCAAATGCAGATAATCTGGAAAAAATTGAAATTGTTTGGTAATAACTTTACTTTTCTTTCTTGCAGCTAGTTTTTATTTAGCACTTTTAAAGAGCACATTGACAGTGCCTGAGGCAACCAGTTTTCAAAAATTATTTTTGATCTTTTTGTTTTTTTAAAATTTTATTTAAAAACAAAACAAAACAAGACACACAGTAAAAAGGGTAGCAACAATACAAAATTCCAAGAAAAAAAAGAAAACAAAAAAATACTAAGAAATCATTACTTGATAACTTATACACTGTCACCTTGGAAATAGTTATTCAAGTTCAAGTTAAAACATACAAAGTACACATTCAAACAATGAGACTGTTAATAGTTCTGCTCCATGATCTAACAAAAACAGTGATATTGTCATTCATCTTACACATATATGTGCATCCATGTTCATAACAGCACAATTGGTAATATTTTTTATCTTTACTGTGAATGGGAACTTCCTGGGGGGTTCTTAGTTAATTGCTGAGATCTGAACCTGCTTTTCTCATTGTATAAATGTGAGGTGAGAAATTCACCAGGGAATGATCACCTGCACTTTGTAGTAGGAAAGTTCACCACCAAATTTGAGAACTTATCCAAGTATAGAGATAGAGTCAAATAAAAAAGAACAGATCAATGTATAAAGCTGGAGATACTTTAGAAATTATTTGAAAGTTGAGAGTAAAATACACATAGTGAAAAAAATCATATTTATAATTATAAATTGTAAATACTATAAATTCCTTAAGAATTTGTGGTCCATTTTGACAAGACAGTCACAAATTTGCATATTTGCTGCTTTTAGGATTCCTGTAAAAATGTAAATAAATATTAAAAAACTGAAAGTCACAACACAGAGGTAACTAGAAAGGCATTACTATGCATACTCCAGTCAGAATACATCTATGATATGTTTTTTATAGCTATTATTACTTTATTGTGCACATTGTCGCATTTCTATGTAACCCATTTCCCAGTGAGAAATATTCAGGTTACCTCTAAGCCCATGACACCAAAAGTAATTCCCAAAGATGGATCTCTGTGAAAATGTTTTTGGGAGAGAATGAAACTGCAAAGGCAGAGGCTACATAGACACACACACATACCTGCATCAGTCTATACTGATATTCATGAGGGTTCCTACACGGTCACATCCTTGAATTTGGCATCATTCAACTTTCTAACTCTTGTAACCTACACAGAGCCGCAGTGGTGGTGCATACCTGTAACCCCAACACTCAGGAGGCTGAGGGAAAGGATCATCACTGGTTCAGGTTCAGCCTAGGTACATACAGAGACCATGTCTCAACAACCAGTACCCCCTAAAGTTGTTGAGTATTATTTTGAAGTTCCCATTTCATTATCAAAGGGTTTCACCATACTTTTGGTTTCTTCTGAAAATTTGTTTTTCCACATTGACTACTTTCCCATTGGTAATATTTTGCTTTTCTTTCAAAACTGCCCAGGTTGGACTTGAACTCATAAATCTCTTACCTCAGCCTCCTGAGTAACTGGGATTACAGGAATATGTCCCTATGCCTGGCCTTATCACTTTTTTTTGTCTTTTGTTTTTGGTACCAGGGATCAAACTCATGACCTCGCATTTGCTAAGCAAGCACTTACGTCACCCAGCTAAACACCCAGCCTTTTTTTTTCCTTTTTGAAACAGGGATTCATTGTGTAGTTCCAGCTGGCCTTGAACTAACGCACTTTGTAGCTGAAGCCTCAAAGTCAGAGCAATCCTCCTGCCTTGGCCTCCTCAGTGCTGGGAGTATATGGTGCACCACCACACCCAGTTTTTCAGATTTTTAAAATTTTTTTTTTAATTTTATTTAAAAGGGAGTAAAATTAAACACAACAAAACAGAACAGAATGGTATTTAAGAAAGCATAAATTTCAAAGCTATACAACCAGAGATCTTCACTATCTGTCATATTGTCTGTTTTCTTCCAAATGGTTGTCCTTATCTTTGCATATGGGGAGCTCATACTAAATAACATAGCCAATCTTTTCACAAGATGTGTAGTTCACTGGCTCCCACTTGCTAAGCAGGGGGGAGGGGAGGGGGACACGGGATGGGGGATAGGACGACATGAGATATCTTATTCTCAGCCCACATGCTGGCAGGATCACAGACGCCCCCCGGAGAGGGGAGGAGTTCCTTGTTCTCCTGGCACCCCAAGTCAACCACACTGTGCAGGTCCCAACACGCCAGGGTGTCTCTCCTTCAGGCTGCTGAAAGTCTGCCACACTCTCAGCTGCCCCCCAGAGAGGGGAGGAGCTCCTTGTTCTCCCAGCACCCCAAGTCAACCACATGGTGCAGGTCCCGATGCACAAGGGTCTCTCTCCTTTGGGCCGCTAAAAGCCCGCCATACTCTCAGCCATCCCCCTGAGAGGGGAAGAGCTCCTTGTTCTCCTGGCTCCCTGAGTCAACTGCATGGTGCAGGTCTCGAGGTGCCAGGGTCTCTCCCCTGCAGGCCCCCTAAAGTCCGCCATACTCACCTACTATTTCTTTCTGATGAATTGACCATTCCATTTCCAAAGTTCTGAAATGGCCAACCGAGCACAGAAAGAATTCTGTTTAGGCTCCTGTTTGAAACCAGCAGCTACAGCAATCTGCTGGCCTTGCTTCAAGGCCACTATGATATGTTTTAATTTATGAAAATTTCAATAAAAATGTATGATTCAAAACAAAAATAAGAAATATGCATGACCCATTCAGACTTGTTCAAATTATAACAAAGAAATACCAATTGTGATTCCAAATATCATAATAATTTAAGGTCACATAGCTTCAAATAGCAAAGGATACAAGAGATGACATGTCTGTTGATGATAGTAAGGAGTAGGAAATTGACCTTGTAGC
This sequence comes from Dolichotis patagonum, assembly GCA_004027295.1. Taxonomy (NCBI): domain Eukaryota; kingdom Metazoa; phylum Chordata; class Mammalia; order Rodentia; family Caviidae; genus Dolichotis; species Dolichotis patagonum. The sequence goes on along the minus strand of PVJX010011131.1, from coordinate 35,753 downwards.
TATAATAAGAAAAGAAGTACAAATAGAAAACAGATGTTTATGAATCAAGATTTCCAAAAATCCTGTCATAATTTCTGGGTACCAGTATAATATTTCAAAATTAAATAAACACATCTAATTTATGAAATGCATACAGAAGACCTAAACCAATACTAAAGTGTATACTCAAAGTATATAGACTTTTTATACATTTTTATGAATGTTCTTTTGTTTATAAGTCCATGTGTGTGACATATTTCTTGTGTGGAGTTGGAACAGGTTTATGTCATATTGCAATTCCTTTCTTTCAAGCTCTGTCCTTTTCCACCTTCCCCCATTTCTCCATTGTTCAATCTCCCTTTAGTTAGACAAAGACCTATCTCACTATTTTCTATTTACTGTCTTTCATTTTGCTCTTCATTTTTTACATGTGTGTCTCATATAAGAGAAACCATGTAGGAATGTAAACTAATGCAGCATTAAGAAAATAAGTATTCAGAGTCCCAAAAATCTGAAAATAGAAAGCATACTTTGAGATTGGCATATAGATCAATAACAGAGTACTTTTCAAGTGTGTGGGCCATCCAGCACTCATTCTAAATCAGCATATAAAACAGTAAGAATATGTGTTTTGTCACTCACATAGCAAGTATCAAAAAAGTGAACATCTTCAAGTTTATTAATTAAGAATCAACGTGTAGGAGATTTAAAAATTGTAAAAGGAGGTAGAGCATTATATTTTTCATGAGATTTCACCTATCAGGGTAGCTAAAGCTAAGAATATGTCATAGGGTGAGAGAGTATTTTTACATAAATCTCTGAGTAAGATGAAGAAGATAGGGCTTTTTGGTATGAGCACTGCAACAGATTTTACTTTTGCTTTTATTTTATTTTTATACTTTAAAATATAAAATGTAGATGTTTAAATTTTACAATGTTGAGTTTTGCACATTCCTGTTTTCCATATTCCTTTTTTCTAATATTCCACTACAGCTTCATGATTTCTTCTCATTTAGTGACCTGAAGTTAAAGGGATTCTTCTAGAATTTGGGGGTTTCAGATAGATAAAATTGATGGAATAGAGGTTTAGGTAACCTAATTTCAAGTCTCAGAGATAAGGGGTTTATCTGGTTACACCAGAATTTTGGTCGAGAATTATTTTTCCTCTTCTTACACATTTCCAAATTATGAGAACATCAGTGTTGTGGCCATCAGAGTTGTAATTTAAAGCATTAAGTGATCTGTGAATACATGCAATTGTCTTCCATATTGATGCCAAATACCATTTAGAAAGTCCAACATGAATGTTAACCATCTCTCTGTTTTTCAAAAAATTTCCTCCATATACTTTCAGATGTAAAAAGCCTGTGTAAAGGCAAAGCTAATTCACTTGCACCAACTATAAATTCTAAGATTTCATAAGAGCCAATTCTAGCAAAGATAGATCAAATTTACTGATTGTTTTCTCTTAGTTATGCTTTCACATTTCTCAACCAATTGCATGAAAATGGATCAATAACTGGGTTTCCAAATCAGAAATCATTTACTTCAGTAACCAGCCTACCGCCATGGTAAGTGACTGTGGTCTGGCAAGCCGCAGACAACCCAGGGCAGGGAAACAAGAAACCACAGTGTTTCCTGAGATCTGCACCATGTTGGAACTTAGGGCACTGAGCCAACCACTATCCAGTCTGCTGCCCTGGTAAGTGACTGTGGTCTGGCAAGCCAAAGCCACCCCCCGGGGGGGGGGACAAGGAGCCACAGTGTTTCCTGAGATCCACACCATGTTGGAACTTAGGGCGCTGAGCCAACCAGTATCCAGTCTGCTGCCTACCGGGGTGTGGGCTTAGAATCAAACATACCATATCCCTCCCCCCCCACTAACAATTGGTATCCAGGGATCTGGGTATCTCTTGGGAGGTGTACATATGTGATACAGCAAGTGAGGGGAGTTTCCTTCTACTGTCTCTGAAGGCAGATATTTTTATCGTGTTTTGCTTTGTCCTGATTATTCAATATTCTGTTTTGATGTGTTCTATAATGTTGTGTATTTCTTCTGATTTTGCTGTACCTAATAGAAGAACAACTATTGTGAAGATAACGAGATATACAATGGTGCCCATTATTGTGGTCCTGGTTGACCTGCTGTGATGTTCTGTGCCAATTTCACTATACTGTCTCAATTGGCTTTATTCCATCTTGTTTTGTTGTATATTACTACCTCCAAGTTAATGCAAGTTAAACAAAAATAAAACAATAGAACATGGGAAAACAAGGTAACAAAATACCTCCAAAAACTCCCAACTCCATCAAAGCTCATCCATGTGACATGGATTACGAGAAACTCAAAAACAAAACAACAGAATTATATAAGCTGATTAAAAAGGAAATAACAACAACAAAACAGATCAATAAGGTACTGAGCGAGCTCAAACATGATATAACTAAACAGATAATGTACTTAAGAGGCAAAAGGAGGAAGAGAAAGTGCGCTAAAGGATATAACTGCATGTATGTTTGAGTGTGTGGGATCGATAACCATGTTACCAGGTTTTTGTTGGATCATTAAACAGAACTGTTTGCAATCTTACTGTTGTTTACTTTGTATGCCTTAATTTTGTAACATGAACAACTATTTCTAAGAAGACAATATGTAATTTATCACGTAATCATTTCTTAATGTTTTTTTGAAATTATGTATTGTTTTTTTCTGTTTTGCTTTTTTTTTGCTTTAAATGAAATTTAAAAAAAGAAATCATTTACTTCTAATAGGTTCACAAGCTAAGAAAAATCAAAAGCAAATCTGCTTCATAATTTATGAGTGAAAGTTTGGTCAGTGGGCCTCACATGTTAGAATTGTGAAGCAACTCTTCCATCAATCTTATAAAGTCACTAAACACCATCATCAGAAATTCAATGAAACTAATTACCTTCAAAAAATGAAGCTTGCCATATGATAACATGAATGTTATGTTCTAATTGTGTGAGTGTGTGGAAAGAACAGAAGCATGCATGTCATAAATGGTATTGAACTGAATTGTAAGATAATCATTGATTGAGTCTTTTCCTCAAAGAGTTGTGTGATCTCTATGCAGGCTTATGCCCAACAACTACCAGGACTACCTGGTCTTCACTTTTGCCATAGAAGAGATCAATATGAATCCACAGCTTTTACCCAATTTTCTCTGGGCTATGAGTTCCATAACGTCCTTTATAGTCAGTGGAGAATGCTAGAGAATTCCTTTATTTTGCTCACCGGACAACATAACATCCCTAATTACACATGTGGGAGAGAAAGAATGTGTAGTAGTACTGGCAGATTACCATGGGATATCTCAGCTCAGACTGGACCACTGCTGGAGCTCTACAGATTTCCACAGGTGAGGGTTGGTGGGACAGGAAATGATGGAAGCACATCCATCCCTGGTATTTCAACTAGTAAGAGCATAAATGGTTAAAAATGAGACTGAGATTAGCATCATTTGAAGTGAACCATACACAAGATCCTCTACAAAGGTACTTACAGGGTTACCCACAATTTATTTTTTCTGTGTTGGATGAAGAAAGGAATTATATGCTCTGATGTTTCAGTCCATTATGTTAAAATTTATAGAAGTGTTTAAGGAATGAGATAAATGAAAAAGATCAGCACATTTGTCTCCTTGTAAAACTTTCAATTGTTACTATGTATGCTTCAGTTCACCTACAGTGCTTTCCCTTAAAATTCTTTCAGTGTTTTCTTCTAATTTTCATTCTCATTTAGGTTACCTTTGGCAAGTTTGATCCTACATTGACTGACAGGGGCCAGTATCCTTCTCTACATCAGGTGGCTCCAAAGGACACATATTTAGCTCTTGGCATGGTGTCCTTGATGTTTCATTTCCACTGGACCTGGGTAGGCCTGCTCATCACAGAAGGCCATAAGGGTCTTCAATTTCTGCCAGATGTGAGAGCTGAGATGGACAGACACAGAATCTGTGCAGCCTTTGTGAAAATGGTCTCTACAGTGAATCTGTCATATCTCTCAGGTGTAAAGAAGTATGATGTACTGCCTGCAGAGACATCATCAGTCACTGTAGTGGTTATTTACTATGATACTGATTGTGCAAATGATGTAAACTACAATGTAGTACAAAGCTTAGTTACTTGCAAAGTCTGGGTAACAAACTCACAATGGTGTGCAGACCTAAGTGGGAGAAATTTCATATTTGACCCATTCCATGGAATTCTTGTTTTTTCACATCTCCATGAAGAGATTTCAGGTTTCAAAAATTTTGTCCAAGAAGCCACCCCTTTCAAATATCCAGAAGACACTTATCTCTTTATGTATTGGTACAAGAACTTCCATTGCTCCTTCTCTGAGTCTGACTGTGCGTTGAAGAACTGTACAGATAATGCCTCTCTGGCTTGGTTGCCTCTGAATCATTTTGATACAGCCATGAGTGATGCGAGCATCAATATATACAATGGTGTGTATGCTGTGGCCCATGCCCTCCATGTGATGTTTTTTGAAGAAGTACAAAGATTACCAAAGAGAGATAGACAATTGAAGATGTTTTCCCCATGGAAGGTAATGTGTCTTCCTTTGGATGGCATAAAGTGTCATCAAAGAGCGTCTATCAAGTTACTATGTTTCAGCCAAGAACATTAAAACCTTTTCTACAAATACAAGGCATTGTATATTACACTTATTGTTGAGGAGATAAATTTTGAGATGAGTTGAAATGACCCTCAATCAAGGAGACACTGGCAAAGAGGAAGAAACATTAGCCAAGCTCATTGCTTCTGTGTTATAGGATGTGAATGCCTTGTCTACCTAAACAGGCCCCATGACATGGTTAAACTACAATAGAATAACCTGTAGTCATTTCTGAAGCTAAATGGCTTTAAAACACACAGTGCACGTATTGTAGGTATTTATATTTAATTCTGCCAACTCTTCAGATATTGATGAACTCATTTTTTGTTAGATGCTATGGGAATAGTCATAAAAAAGATAGAAATTGTGGGTGTTAGAAATTACAGTTCCACATTTGATGCTTTTTGCCTAACACAACTGTACATTTTATTTAAATGTGCTTGCATAGGATAGTTTTTCTGAAACTGACTGACATTTATAAAACAGGATGACATTTTAGTCCTTAAACTCTTTTGTGCTCTAATTCAATAGATTCAAGTATTCAATTTACCTCATGTTAGAGAAATTTAAGATACTTTAGGGGCTTATCTGATCCATATTTCCTGTCTTTATCCTGGATCCCTCTTCACATTTAATAATGTGTCTCTTTTAGCTGCATCCCTTTCTGAAAAACATTCAATTTAGCAATCCTTCTGGAAATCAAGTGATCTTGAATGACAGAAGAAAACTGGATTCAGAGTATGATATTCTCAATATTTGGAATTTCCCAGAAGGCCTTAGACTTAAGGTTAAACTAGGAACATTTCCTTCACTTGCTCCACATGGCCAAAGAATGCCTTTACCTGAAGATATCATAGAGTGGGCCACAGCAATTACAGACGTGTGTTGGACCTAATCATGACCCAATCCTTTAGCTGCACATAAACTACATATTGGCATCATGGTTGTGCCTTAAACTTTGCTCATGAAATGGCCAAATTTTTCTCATGTGGAAATAGAAAAAATTAAACTTTTTATTTGAAAAAGTATTGTTTACCAGCTTTTTGTTGAGTGAGAAAAACATGCATTTGCTTAACTATATTTTTGTAGATATGATTCATGTTATGAAAATAAATTTGGCACTCAATAAAGTAGCTTCATTTATGTATGTATGTATGAAAATTAAGTTTATCCACAGAGCTCCACAGAAGTTAAAAAGTTACCATTATATTTTCCCTTAGACTCCCCACTCGGTATGCAGTGAGAGTTGCAATCCTGGATTTCAAAAAAGCCCTCAGGAGGGAAAGGCTGCCTGCTGTTTTGATTGCACCCCTTGTGCAGACAATGAGTTCGCCAATGACACAGGAAGGGGCATGACCTGGGAACACCCTGTCATTCTACTTTGTATTCACTCCATCCTTCTACAAATTGGAAAATTTTGCAAAGAACACGAATGAAAAGTTTTCCTTCACTTATCAAATTATTAGTTATATTCAGTGCTATTGCCTGGTTGGAATACACACTTTTACCTTTAAAATGCAATGTAATTTATTTTTGTAATGTAATCCATTCTTAATTAGAATTAGAGGTTCTATTTGACTCAGCTATTCCCCATCTGGATAACTTCTGAAAGCATTAAAAGCATCAGACCTCAACAATATGTGTACACCAATAATTTATTTTTTAATGAAAAGAAAGTTTAAAAATGAATCCAAGTTTCAAAACAGAATTCTGGGATAGTTACAATAGCTGATACTTTGCATATTGTTTTCCTCATAGTAGTAATTCAGAACACAGGATATAGGCATAATATCATGTCTAAATATATTAAGATGAATCATTCTTTTCAAAGAATAATGATAATCTAGTTTTATAACTGTCTTAACTATCTTGTGTTTGTGTATATATATATATATATATATATATATATATATATATATAATGTTTTCATTTACTCTTTCTTTCCACATTTTTCCTCCCCTTTCCCAAACACAGTTTCTCTTTTCCTTTAAAGAGCTCTTTTCCAATTCACAATATATGTTGTACCTTTCTGATCTTATTTATTTGTTCAGTTAATCACATTAGTATTGAGACAATACAATGTACACATATGGGTCTGATTTATTTCACTTATGATTATGATCTTGAATTGCATCATTTACCTGTAAAATCTACATTTTATGCTTTTTATGGCTGAGTTCAACTCCATTATATTGTTAAGTAATAAGAATTGTAGGATTAATAAAATAAAAAATGTGTAATTGCTAGTCAAAAATAGAAGAAAAGAAAGTGCTCTAAAGAATATAACTGCATGTATGTTTAAGTGTGTAAGATAGATGACCATATTACTCAGTTTTTGTTGGATTATTGAACAGAACTGTTTGCAGTCTCACTGTTTGAATGTCCACTTTGTATGCTTTAATTTTGTAACTTGAACAACTATTTCTAAAATGACAATAAGTAACTTATCAACTAATGATTATTAGTGGTTTTTTTCTGGATTTGTGTATTGTTGTTTCCCTTTTTTATGCTTTGCTTTTTTTCTCTTTAAATAAAAATATTTTAAAAATCATTTTTTATCCATTTCTAGGTTGATGAGCAGGTATGTTGTTTCCAAGATTAACTATGCCAAGTTGTGGACACCCATGTTTAAGTAATCATCATTTGTCATAGTTAACTCTTGGAAACAACACAAATGTCCGATAAATGATGAATAGAGAAGAAAGATGTGGGTTCTTTTTATACCATGGAATACTGCTCAGTCATAAGGAAGAATAAATGAGACATTTTTAGGCAAATGGATTCATCTTTATTTCAATCTTTACTCTTAAATGTAATAAGTCAGACATGCCTCTGTAAATATCACATTTTTCTCTGTTGTGAGATACAAAAAATATAAAGTAGGACCAAGGTGTGTAAAAGGCATTGTGAAAGGAGAAGAAACTGTTCAACAAAATGGGGAATTGGAGAGCAAATGAGAGAAAGAAGGGAGGGCAGAAGAAAAATGATAAAAGGATAAAATGGAAACAAAGCCTTATAAATAAAGAGGAGAAGAAGACTTGAAAGCGAGGAGATAAGGTAAGGTAAAAAAGAGGAATCAGTATGTATCACATACAGTTACAAGTTCCCCATAATGAATGTTGATGTTATGTACATCTTGAATGTACCAATACACCTAAGAAGAAAAATTACAAAAAATAATGCATAGGCATGACTGTGACTTTTAAACATGGTATGTCTCCTTGTATGGATTAAGAAATTCCTATAAGATTCATGATGCATAGCTCTGGGTGTGCCTGGAGATGACTGACTTGAAAGCAGGAAACTGAGGAGGGAAAACCCACCCCAGACATGGTTTGGTTATAAGCTGCATGGAATAAAAGGGGAAAGAAGAAGGACGTGTGCCCATTTTGAAGACTAGACTCCCTGACTTCCTGAGTAGATGTTCCCTTTGCTGCCATCCCTTTTGCATTGTCAGGTCTCCAGTTTCTTCATCACCCCAATCCAGACTTACACTGTTTCTGCTTCTGGGAGCATCCAGTACTGAATACTGGGCTGGAGCTGCATCTTTGAATCTTCTTGTACTATTGCTTCCATATTCTTGGACACAGTAGCTACTGCAGTCCTCTATGTCTGCAGCATGAAAGCCATTGTGGACTCTGCCACCTCTGACCCTGTCAATCTCAGTAATAAATCCCCTTGCCTAATTAAAAAGAAATAAGGTTTATCATTAAGGGATAATGTATCATATCAAACTCAGTTTACAAAACTCAGTTTGCAAAATCATATTAAATGCACAAGTTCCTAGGAAAAGAAAAATGATTCTAATTGACAGAGACCATATATTACAATTGAATATTTCTGTGATTTACAAATAAACAACAACAAAAGTATTTCTTGCCAAACTAGCAAGAGAAAGTTCCAAGAGAAACAAACAAACATATAATATATGTGATATCCTATGTCACTTTATGGTTTGTCTTCCATATGTATGTCTTCCATATGTATTTTAATTGATTTTATTTGCATAGTTTAGATATATATAAGAATCACATTCATTATAGTCAATGTGTTCCTGTAATGTTATGTCCTGAATTCTTTTTCCAAATCTCCTCCTCTCTTCAACCCCTCTTTCCTTCCTTATTTACAAATTTTGTTTCATTTGTTTTTAAATTTTTGCTTCCATTGCCTCCACAGTTCTGCTTTCCTTCTATACAAGTACTTCCTATTTCACTATATGTATTATATATTTTGTTTCTTCCTTAGAAATTCAGTTTCTTATACCACAGAGACAATGTGATATTTACATGTGTGTGTCTGATTCATTTTACTCTAGAATATGTTCTCAGGGTGTATTCACTGATGTATAAATTTCTCTGGTTTATTCTTCTTTATGGCTGAATAGTATTTCATTGTATTAAAAACATCTCTTTTTATCCATTCATCTATGGATAGGCATTTGGGTTGCTTCCAAGATTTAGCTCTTACAAATTGTGCTTTTATAAACATAGGTCCACATAAAATGCTGTTGTATGGTGCTTTCAATTCTTTTGGAAAGATGGCAAGAAAAGCAATAGTTGGGTCCAAGGGAATATTTAATCCTACTTATTTGGGAAATTTCCACCCTGATTTCCAGAGTAGTAGCACCATTCTACACTCTCAACAAAGGTGGAGAAGGTTTTCCTTTGTCCTTCAGCCCCTATAGCATTTGATATTGGTCGATTTGTTGTGAATGTCCCTTCTTTTTGGAGTGAGGTAGAATCTAAGCATTGAATTAATTTGCATCTCTTGAATGATCAGTGATGTTGGACATTTTTTCTTGTATTCCTTTACTATTTTTACATCTTCTGAGAAGTATCTGTTCATCTCAGATATTCATTTTTGATTCAATCTTTCAATTTGGGAATTCTGATATTTGTACAAGTCTTTTTTATTTTAAAGAGAATAAAACAAAAGAGCACAGAACAAAAAAAATCAGGACAAAAAATGTAAACAACACAGCACTTCACAACAACATATGTGGATTTTAACAGTAGCTTCCATAATGTCTCTTTCTTTGAAGTAGTTGAACATACCTTCACACACAATAATATCAAACATAAAAAAATAGTATAAAACCATTCACAAGAATGAAAGTATTACAAGACATTCAAAACCAAGTAACAGAAAATAAACAATGGCTTTTATAATATCTCATTTTCCATAAATTTTTTAATATTATCACACATATTAAAATCCAATAAGACAAAATATGATAGAACAAATGGAAATAGAAGAACAAAAGCATAGTAAGACTTCAAAGCAAGATAATATTAAATCATCAATGGCTGCCATAACATCTGGTTTTCCTCAAAGTGGCTGTTCATGGTATCATGGTATAATAAGATCAAACAAAACAGAATAAAACTATTCCAATCAATGAATGAAAACAATTTAAGACTTCAAAACAATATAATAGAGAACCATGACTACCATAAAATCTTATGTACAAGTATCATTTCTTACACTAGGGAGACTATATGGTATTTATACATGTGAGTTTGATTTATTTCACTTATGACTATGGTCTCAAGTTGCATTCATTTATTTATAATTATCTCAATGTGATCACTCTTTATAGCTGAGTAGTACTCCCTTGTATTAAAAAATACCATAACTTTTTTTATCCATTTCTCAGTTGATGGGCATTTAGGTTGTTTGCAAGATCTGGATATTACAAATTGTGTTGCTATCAACATGGGTGAACTTATATCACTGTGGTATGATGTTTTCAGCTCTTCTGGGAATATGTCTAGAAGTGGAATAGCTGGGTCAAATGGGACTTCCAATGCCAGCTTTTTGAGGAATCTCCAGACTGACCTTCATGGTGGATGCACTAGACTACACTCCCACCAAGAGTGCAAAAGAGTTCCTTGTTCCCCACAGCCCCTCCAGCATTTATTGTTGGTCATTTTCTTTATCCTGGCCATTCTTTCTGGAGTGAGATGGAATATCAGTGTGGTTTTAATTTGAATTTCACTAATGACCAATGATGTTGACTATATTTTCATGTATTTATTTGCCATTTGTATTTCTTCATCTGGGAACTCTTCATCTCAGATGCCCATTTTTGGATTGGGTCTTTGAATTTTGGGGGTCTGATTTTTTAAAATTCTTTATAAGTTCTAGACAGAAGTCCTCTGCCTGAGGGACAGTTGACTAAGATTTTTTCCCAATTTGTGGGTTTTCTTTTCACTCTGCTGGTGATTTCTTTCAGCATGCAAAAACTCTGTAATAACACATGATTCCAGTTGTTCATTCTGGGAAGTATTTGCCATGTAGTTTGATTCTTGTTCATGAATTCTCTACCTACCCCTATTTCTTCAAGATTTTTAACACTTTGTTTTCCAACAAATTTATTGTCTCTGTTTTAATATTTAGATCTTGATACAGTTCAACTTTAGTTTAGTACATGGTGATAGGCATGGGTCAAGTTTTAATTGTCATCATATGGAGAGCCAATTTTTCTAGCACCATTTATTAAAGAGACAATCATTCTTCCAGTGAGCATGTTTGGCCCCTTTATCAAAGATAAGGTGGTTGAGTGTGTTTGTGGTTGTGGTTGTATCTTCCAATGTATTCATTGATCTGCAGGTCTGTTTTTATTACAGTGCCATGTTGATTTTATTACTGTAGCTTTATAATATAATTTCAAGTCAGGGATTGTGATGCCTCCTGCCTTGCCTTTGCTGCTTAGAATTGTCTTTGCTATTCTAGGCCTCCTCTGGTTCCAAATGAATTTTAGGAGTGATTTCTCTAGATCTATGAGGTATGTTAGTGGTATTTTGATTGGGATTGTGTTGAATCTGTGTAACAATTTTGGGAGAATGGCCATTTTCACAATATTTAGTCTTCTATCTATGAACAAGGGATGGCTTTCCATTTTCTGAGGTCCTCTTCAATTTCTTTTTCAGGATATTGTAATTTTGCCTGAATAGATCTTTTGCTTCTTTCATCAGATTAATTCCTATGTATTTCATATTTTTGGATGCTATTGTGAAGGGTGTGGTTTCTCTTATTTCTCTCTCAGTGCTTTTGTTGTTATTGTATAGGATGGTCGCAGCTCGCCAGACAACAGTCACTTACCAGGGTGGCAGGCAGGTGACTGGTTGGCTCAGCACCCTTAGTTTCACTATTTCGTGGATCTCAGGAAATGCTGTTAATTCTTGTTTCCCTGCACGGAGGTGCCGCAGCTTGCCAGACCAAAGTCACTTACCAGGGCGACAAGATGGTTACTGCTTGGCTCAGCAGCCTAAGTTCCAACTTGGTGCGGATCTCAGGAAACGCTGTTACTTCTTGTTTCCGCAACCTGGGGTGGCCACAGCATGCCAGACCACAGTCACTTACCAGGACAGCAGGCTAGTTACTGGCTGGCAGAGTGCCCTCAGTTTTAACATGGCTCAGATCTTAGGAAATGCTGTTGCTTCTTGTTTCCCTGCCCTGGGGGGGCCACGGCTTGCCAGACCACAGTCACTTACCAGAGCGACAGGCTGGTTATTGGTTGGCTGACCACAAATTTCCAACATGGCACGGATCTCAGGAAATGTTGTTATTTATTGTTTCCCCTACCTGGGGTTTCTGCAGCTTGGCAGACCACAGTCACTTAACAAGGGCGGCAGGCTGCTTACTGGTTGGCTCAGCACCCTAAGTTCCAACATGGCACGGATCTCAGGATATGCTGTTAGTTCTTGTTTTCCTGCCCTAGGATGGCTGAGGCTTGCCAGAACAGTCACTTACCAGGGCGGCAGGCTGGTTACTGGTTGGCTCAGTGCCCTAAATTCTAACATGGCGTGGATCACTAGAAATGCTGTTACTTCTTGTTTTGCCACCGTGGGGTGGCTGTGGCTTGCCAGACCACAGTCACTTACCAGGGCAGCAGGCTGGTTACCGATTGGTTCAATGCCCTATGTTCCAACATGCCGTGGATCTCAGGAAACTGTCTTACTTCTTGATTCCCTGCTCTGGGGTGGCCACGTCTTGCCAGACCACAGTCACTTAACAGGAAGGCAGGCTGGTTACTGGTTGGCTCAGTGCTCTAAGTTCCAACATGGCGTGGATCTCAGGAAATGCTGTTACATCTTGCTTCCCCACCGTGGATGGCCGCAGCTGGCCAGACCACAGTCACTTACCAGGACTGTAGGCTTGTTGCTGGTTGTTCAGTGCACTAAGTTCCAACATGCCACGGATCTCAGGATATGCTGTTAGTTCTTGTTTTCCTGTCCTGGGGTGGCCAAGGCTTGCCAGAACAGTCACTTACCAGGGGGGCAGGCTTGTTACTCATATGCTCAGGGCCCTAAATTCCAACATGGCGTGGATCTCTTATAACAGGGTCACTTCTTGTTTTCCCGCCATGAAGTGGCTGCGGCTTGCCAGAAAACAGTTACCAGGGGGGCCTTGTTACTGGTTGGCTTAGCGCCCTAAATTCCAACATGGTGTGGATCTCAGGAAACTCTGTTACTTCTGGTTTGCAGGCCCTTTGGTGGCTGCCGCTTGCCAGTCCACAGTCACTTACAAGGGCGGCAGCTGGTTAGTGGTTGGCTCAGCACCCTGAGCTCCAACATGCCGCGGATCTCAGGAAACCCTGTTACTTCTGGTTTCCCCGCCCTGGGGTGGCCACCGCTTGCCAGACCACATTCACTGGCCAGGGCAGCAGGCTGCTTACTGGTTGGCTCAGCACCCTAAGCTTCAACATGGCGGGGATCTCAGGAAATGCCGTTACTTCTTGTTTACCTGCCCTCAGTTGGCCGCAGCTTGCCAGACTACACTCAATTACAAGTGAGTCAGGTTGGTTCCAAGTTGGCACAGCACCCCAAGTTCCAACATGGCATGGAACTCAGGAAATGCTGTTACTTCTGTTTGCCCCACCCTGGGGTGGCCATGGTTTGACAGACAAGAGTCACTTAGCAGGGTGGCAGGCTGGTTACAGGTTGGCTCAGCACTCTAAGCTCCAACATGGCACGGATCTCAGGAAATGCTGTTACTTCTTGTTTCCCCACCCTGTGGTGATCGCGGCTTGCCAGACCACAATCACCTAAAAGAGTGGCAGGCTGGTCAATGTTTGGCCCAGTACCCTAAGCTTCAACATGGCATGGATCTCAGGAAACACTGTTACTTCAGGTTTCCCCGCCCTGGAGTGGCCACGGCTCACCAGAACACAGTCCCTTACCAGAGAGGCAGGCTGGTTACTGGTTGGCTCAGCATCCTAAGAAGCAACATGGCGCAGATCTCAGGAAATGCTGTTACTTCTTGTTTCCCCCACATTGGGGTGGCCGCGGCTTGCCAGACCACAGTCTCTTACCAGGGCGGCAGGCTGGTTGCTAGTTGGCTCAGCACCCTAAGTTCCAACATGTCGCTGATCTCAGGCAACCCTGTTACTTCTGGTTTCCCTACCCTGGGGTTGCCGTGGCTTGCCAGACCACAGTCAGTTACCAGGGCAGCAGACTGGATAGTGGTTGGCTCAGCACCCTAAGCTGCAACATGGCGCGGATCTCAGGAAATGCTATTACTTCTGGTTTCCCTGTCCTGGGGAGGCCATGGCTTGCCAGATCACAGTCACTTACCAGGGGGGCAGGTTGGTTACTGGTGGGATCAGAACTCTAAGCTCCAACATGGGAAAGATCTCAGGAAACGCAGTTACTTCTTCTTTCCTCGCCCTAGGGTGGCTGTGGCTTGCCAGACCACAGTCACTTACCAGGGCCACTGACTAATTACTGTTTGGCTCAGCCCCCGAAGTTTCAATGTGGCATGGATCTCAGGAAATGCTGTTAATTCTTGTTTCCCCGACATGGTGTGGTGCCGGCTTGCCAAACCACACTCAATTACCAGGGTGGCAGGCTGGTTACTAGTTGCCTCAGCATCTTAAGCTCCAACATGGCATGGTTCTTTAGAAACACTGTTACTTCTGTTTTCCCTGCACTGGGTTGGCCACAGATTGCCAGACAACAGTCAGTTACTAGGTCTGCAGGCTGGTTACTGGTTGGATCAGCACCCTAAGCTCTAACATGGCATGAAACTCAAGAAAAGCTGTTATTTCTTGTTTCCCCGCCCTGGGTGGCCGCAGCTTGCCAGAACACAATCAATTACCAGGAAGGCATGCTGGTTGCTGGTTGGTTCAGCTGCATATATTCCAACATGCTGAGGATCTCAGGAAACGGTGTTACTTCTTGTTTTCCCACCCTGAGTGATCCTGACTTGTCAGACCAGTCACTTACCAGGGCCACGTGCTGGTTACTGGTTGCCTCAGTGGCCTAAGTTCCAACATGGTGTGGATCTCAGGAAATGATGTTACATCTTGTTTCTCCAACATGGGAGGCCGCGGCTTGCCAGACAAAAGTCGGTTACCCAGGGGCAGGCTTGTTACTGGTTGGCTCAGCGTCCTAAGTTCCAACATGGCACGGATTTCAGGAAACCTTGTTACTTCTTGATTCCCTTCACTGGGCATCCACGGCTTGCCAGACCACAGTCACTAACCAGGGCAGCAGGCTTGTTACTGGTTGTCTCAGATCCTAATTCCATACATGGCACTCATCTTAGGAGACCCTGTTACTTCTTGTTTCCCTCCCTGGGATGGCCACAGCTTGCCAGACCACAGTCACTTACCATGGAGGCAGGCTTGTTACTGGTTGGCTCAGTGCCAAAAGTTCTAAGATGGGGCTCCTCTCAAGAAATGCTGTTACTTCTTGTTTCCCCACCCTGGGTTGGCTGCGGCTTGCCAGAACACAGTCACTTATCAGGGCAGCAGGCTTATTACAGGTAGACTCAGCACCCAAAGCTCCAACATGGCGCGGATCTCAGGAAATGCTGTTACTTGTAGTTTGCCTGCCCTGTGGTTGCTGCGGCATGCCAGACCAAATTCACATACCAGGGCGGCAGGCTGGTTACTGGTTGCCTCAGCACCCTAAACTCCAACATGGTGTGGATCTCGGGAAACCCTGTTACTTCTGGTTTCCCCACCCTGGGGTGGCTGTGGCTTGCCAAACCACAGTCACTTACCTGGTGACAGCTTGGTTACTGGTCATCTCAGCACCCTAAGCTCCAACATTGCGCAGATCTCAGGAAATGCTTTTACTTGTGGTTTCCCCACCCTGGGTTGGCCATGCCTTGCCAGACCACAGTCACTTACCTGGGCGGTAGGCTCGTTACTGGATGGCTACGCACCCTAAGTACCAACATGGCACCGATGTCAGGAAACCCTGTTACTTCTGGTTTCCCTGCCCTGTGGTGACTGCAGCTTGCCAGACCACAGTCATTTACTAGGGTGGCAGGCTGGTTACTGGTTGGCTCAGCACCCTAAGCTCTAACATTGCACAGATCTCAGGAAATGCTGTTACTTCTGGTTTCCCCATCCTGGGTGGCCGAGTCTTGCCAGAACACAGTTACGGGGGGGGGGCAGACTTGTTCCTGGTTGGCTCAGCGTCCTAAGTTTCAATGTGGCATGGATTTCAGGAAACATTGTTACTTGTTGATTCCCTGCCCTGGGTGGCTGTGGCTTGCCAGAACACAGTCAATTACCAGGGAGGCATGCTGGTTGCTGGTTGGCTCAGCCGCACAAATTCCAAAATGCTGAGGATCTCAGGAAACGGTGTTACTTCTTGTTTTCCCACCCTGGGTGATCCTGACTTGTCAGACCACAGTCACTTACCAGGGCCGCATGCTGGTTACTGGTTGGCGCAGTGTCCTAAGTTCCAACATGGCAGGGATCTCTGGAAATGCTGTTACTTTTTGTTTTGCCACCTTGGGGTGGCCGCAGCTTGCCAGACAACAGTCACTTACCAGGGCAGCAGCCTGGTTAATAATTGGCTCAGCCTCCTAAGATCCAACATCACACCAATCTCAGGAAATGCTGTTAGTTCTTGTTTCCCCACCCTGGGAGGCCGCAGCTTGCCAGACAACAGTCACTTATCAGGGCAGCCGACTATTTACTGTTTGGATCAGCCCCCTAAGTTTCAACTTGGCTCGGATCTAAGGAAATGCTGTTACTTTTTGTTTCCCCACCCTGGGGTTGCCTCAGCTTGCCAGATCAGAGTCACTTACCAGGGCATCGGTCTTGTTACTGATTGGCTTAGCACCCTACGTTCCAACATGGAGTGGATCTTAGGAAATGCTGTTTCTTCTTGTTTCCCTGCCCCCGGGTGGCCACAGCTTGGAGAACCAGTCACTTACCTGGTTGGCCAACTGGTTACTAGTTGGTTCAGCACCCTAAGTTCCAACAAATGTGACATGATTTTGGGAAAAATACTACTGTGTCATTCTTTTAATTTACCTTAGAAAAACATCAAACTCAAGAGAAATGCACTTTGTAGAAAGAACTTCAGTATCTCTCAACAGTAGTTCTTTCCTAGAAATTGTGTTTGATTATTTACCACATTGTAACTTGATTTTGGGAAAAAACAATTGTTCTTTCAAGAAAGTGGGGTTGCTCATTCTCCACAGTGTGACATGTATATGGGAAGAAAGTACTGTGTAATTCTTGTGATATACTTTAGAAACATCTGAAATGCAAGTGAAACTCACTGGGCTGAAAGAGCAATCGGTAGCAATTTATGGTATTTCTTTCCTCTAAAGCAGGTTTGCTTATTTACCATAGTGTGACATGACTGGGAATAAAACAACTGTCTAATTCTTGTGATTTACCTTAGAAATACATCAAACACAAGTGAAATGCACTGTGCTGAAAGAGCATTCAGGAGCAATTCACAGTAGTTCTTTCCTCTAAAGTGGGTTTGCTTATTCACTTTGCGTGACATCGCTTTGGGAACAAAACTACTGTGTCATTCTTGTGATTTACTTTAGAAATACTTCAAACACAATTGAAACGCACTGTGCAGAACATTCAGTAGCCATTTTAGATAGTTCTTTCCTAGAAAGAGGGTTTGCTCATTCACCATAGTGTGACATGACTTTGGGATAAAGTTACTGTGCAATTTTTGTGATTTACCTTAGAAATACCTGAAATACAAGTGAACCGCAACGTGCGCAAAAAGCATTCATTAAGAACTCACGGTTGTTCTTTCTTACAATGTATGATTGCTTAAATCAACAGTGTGTTATGAATTTCAGAGAAAAATACTGTGTAGTTCTTGTGATTTATATTAGAAATACCTCAAACACAAGTGAAAGGCACTGTGCGGAAATAGCATTCAATACCAATTTATGGTTGTTCTTTTCTAGAAAGTGGTTTAGCTTTTTCACCACAGTGTGACATGACTTTGGGAAAAACACTACTGTGTCATTCTTGTGATTTACATTAGAAATACCTCAAACACAAGTGAAACTCTGTGCTGAAAGAGCTTTCAGTAGCAATTCACGTAGTTCTTTCCTAGAAAGTGGGTTTTCTTACTCACCACAGTGTGACATGATTTTGGGAAAAAACTACTGTGAAATTCTTGTGATTTACAATAGAAATGCCTCACACCCAAGTGAAATGCACTGTGCTGAAAGAACATTCAGTAGCTCTTCATAGTTGATCTTTCCTAGATGTAGAACACTTCTTATTCTACACAGTTTGACATGAATTTGGGAAAGAACTACTGTGTCATTCTTGTGATTTACATTCGAAATACCTCAAACACAAGTGTAATGCACTGTGCTGCAAGAGCGTTCAGTAGGAATTCGTGGTTGTTCTTTCCAACTAATTTGTTTCGGTTATTCAACGATGCATGGCATGATTTTGGGGAAAAACCTGTTTTGTATGAAATCACTTTGAAGTTCTTGAGACTTACACTGGAAACACTTCAAACACTTGTGTTTGAGGTATTTCTAATGTAAATCACAAGAATTACACAGTAGTTTTGTTCACAAAGTCATATCACACTGTTGTGAATAAGCAAACCCAATTTCTCGAAAGAAATACTGAAAATTTCTAATGAATACTCTTTCAGCACAGTGAGTTTCACTTGTTTTTGAGGTGTTTGTAAAGTAAATCACTAGAATTACACAGTAGTCTTTTCCCAAATTCATGTCCCTCTGTGGAGAGTAAGCAACCTCACTCTAGGAATGAACAACTGCGAATTGGTAATGAATGCACTTTCCCCACATTGTGCTTCGCTTGTTTTTTAGGTATTTCTAAAGTAAATCACAAGAATTACACTAGTTTTGTTCCCAAAGTCATGTCACACTGTGGGGAATAAGCAAACCCACTGTCAAGGAAAGAACTACCATGAATTGATACTGAATGCTCTTTCACCACACTGATTTTCACTTTTGTTTGAGTTATTTCTAACATAAATCACAAGAATTACACAGTAGTTTTATCCCAAAGTCATGTCACATTGTGGTGAATAAACGAACCGACTTTCTAGTAAAGAACTACCGAAAATTGCTGCTGAATAATCTTTCCGCACACTGAGTTTCACTTCTGTTTGAGGCATTTCTAAAGAAAACACAAGAATTACACAGTAGATTTTTCCCAAAATAATGTCACACTGTGGAGAGTAATCAAACCCACTATCTGGGAAAGAACAACTGTGAAGAGATGCTGAATGCTCTTTCAGCACAGTGCATTTCACTTGTGTTTCAGGTATTTCTAAGTTAAATCAGAAGAATTACATTGTAGTTTTTTTCTCAATGTCATGTCACACTGTGGTGAGCAAGCAAACCCTCTTTCTAGGAAAGAGCAAGTGTGCATTGTGCTCTTTCAGACAGTGTATTACAGTTGGGTTTGAGGTATTTCTAAGGTTAATCACAAGAATTACACAGTAATTTTTCCCCAAATTCATGTCATACTGTGGAGAATAAGCAACCCCACAGTCTAGAAAAGAACAACCATGAATTGGTACTGAAAGCTTTTTCAACACAGTGTGTTTGAGATGTGTTTGAGTTATTTCTAATATAAATCACAATTATACAGTAGTTTCTTTTCCCAACATTATGTCACTCTCTGGTTAATAAGCAAACCCACTTTCTAGGAAAGAACAACCATCAAGTGCTACTGAGTGCTCTGTCAGAACAATGATTTCCTCTTGTGTTTGAAATGTTTCAATGGTAAATCACAAGAATTACAAAGACTGCTTTTTCCATAATCGTGTTACACTATGTTGAATAATCAAACCCAATTTCTAGGAAAGAACTACCATAAAGAGATAATGAAAGTTCTTTCTACACAGTGCATTTCACTTGAATTTGATGTTTTTCTATGGTAAATCACAAGAATGACACAGTAGTATTTTTCCCAAAATCATGTCACACTGGTTGGAACTTAGGGCACTAGCCAAACAGTAACCAGCCTGCCGCCCTGGTAATGGACTGTGATCTGGTGAGCCACAGCCACCCAGGGTGGGGAAACAAGAATTAACAGTGTTTCCTGAGATCCACACCATTTTGGATCTTAGGGGGCTGAGCCAACTAGTGACCAGCCTATGGCGCTGGTAAGTGACTGTGGTCTGGTAAGCCACGGCCAACTCAGGGTGGGGATACAAGAAGTAACAGTGTTTCCTGAGATCCCCGCCATGTTGGAAATTAGGGCACTGAGTCAACCAGTAACATGCCTGCCATGCTGGTAAATGACTGTGTTCTGGTCAGCCATGGCCACCCAGGGCGGGGAAACATCAAGTAACAGCATTTCCTGAGATCCGAGCCATGTTGGAACTTAAGTCGCTGAGCCAACCAGTAACCACCCTGCCGCCATGTTACGTGACTGTGGTCTGGCAAGCCAGGGCTACCCCAGGGCAGGGAAACAAGAAGTAACAGCGTTTCCTGAGATCCACGACATGTTGGAACGCTAGGTGTTGAGCCAACAAGTAACAAGCCTGCCGCCCTGGTAAGTGACTGTGAGAGGCTCCATATACTGCTACCTCTAGGTCTGCCATCTTTGAAACTCTGCTCTACTGAGTCATTCTTGTGACTTACATTAGAAATACCTCAAACAGAAGTGAAAAGCACTGTGCAGAATGAGCATTCAGTACCAATTCATGGTTGTTCTTTCCTAGAAACTGAGGTTGCTTATTCTCCATAGTGTGACATGAATATGGGAAAAATACTACTGTGTAATTCTTGTGATTTACATTAGAAACGCCTCAAATGCAAATGAAACTCACAGGGCTGAAAGAGCAGTTGGTAGCCATCCAGGGTAGTTTTTTCCTAGAATACGGGATTGTTTATTCACCACAGTGTGGCTGGAAATTTGGATAAAACTACTGTGGAATTCTTGTCATTTACAATAGAAATACCTCAAACACAAGTGAAACTCAGTGTGCTGAAAGACCATTCAGTAGCAATTTATGGTGCTTCTTTCCTAGAAAGGGGGTTTGCTTACTCACCTCAGTGTGACATGATTTTGGGGAAAAAGAACTGCTGTGTAACTCTTGTGATTTACATTAGAAATACGTCAAACACAAGTGAAATGCACTGTGCTGAAAGAACATTCAGTAGCTCTTCATGGTTCCTCTTACCTAGAAAGTGGTGTTGCTTATTCTCCACAGTGTGACATGAATTTTGTAAAAAACTACTGTGTAATTCTTGGGATTTACCTTAAAATACCACAAACACAAACGTACTGCACTGTGCTTAAAGAGCACTCAGTAATTACACACCCTTGTTCTGTCCTAGAAAGTGGGTTTGCTTATTCACCACAGTGTGACATGATTTTTAGAAAAAACAGGCTTTGCAATTCTTGTGATTTACAATGGAACACTTCAAACACAAGTGAAACTGTGCTGAAAGATCATTCAGTAGCACTAAATGGATGTTCTTTCCTAGACAATGAGTTTGCTTATTCACCACAGCGTGACATGACTTTGGGAAAAAAAAAAACTACTGTGTAAATCTTGTGATTTACATAAGAAATGCCTCAAACACAAGTTAAAGGCACTGTGCTGAAAGAGCATTCATAAGCAATTCAGGGTTATTCTTTCCTAGAAAGTTGGGTTGCTTATTCTCCACAGTGTGACATGAATTTGGGAGAAAACCACTGTGTAATTCTTTTCATTTACATTAGAAATACCTCAAACAGAAGTGAAACTCACTGTGCTGAAAGAGCATTCAGTAGAAATTCATGGTAGTTTTTTCCTAGAAAGTTGGTTTGCTTATTCACTGTAATGTGACATGACTTTGGGATAAAGTTTCAGTGTAATTCTTGTGATTTACATTAAAAATACCTCAAACACAAGTGAAACTCAGTGTGCTGAAAGAGCATTCAGTAGAAATTCACAGTAGTTCTTTCCTTGACAGTGGGTTTTCTTAATCAACACTGTGTGACATGACTTTGGGGAAAAAACTACTTTGTAATTTTTGTGATTTACCTTAGAAATACCTCAAACACAAATGAAACCCACTGTGCTGAAAGAGCATTCATTACCAATTCACGGCAGTTATTTCCTAGAAAGTGGCTTTGCATACTCACCATACTGTGACATGATTTTGGGAACAAAACTACTTTGTAATTCTTGTGATTTACTGTAGAAATACCTCAAACACAAATGTAACGCACTGTGCTGAAAGAGCACTCAGTAATAACCCATGCTTGTTCTTGCCTAGACAGTGGGTTTGCTTACTCACCACAATGTGACATGATGTTGGGGGAAAAAGTACTGTGTCATTCTTGTGATTTATATTAGAAATACCTCAAACACAAGTGAAAGGCACTGTGCGGAAATAGCATTCAATACCAATTTATGGTTGTTCTTTCCTAGAAATTGGGGTTGCTTATTCTCACAGTGTGACATGAATTTGGGAAAAAACCATGGTGTAATTCTTTGATTTACCTTAGAAATACCTCAAACACAAGTGAAACGCAAAGTGTGGAAAGAGCATTCATTACAAATTCACAGTTGTTCTTTCCTAGAATGTAGGGTTGCTTATTCTCCACAGTGTGATGTGAATTTGGGAGAAAAGTACTATGTAATACTGGTGATATACATTAGAAACACGTGAAATGCAAGTGAAAGTCACTGTGCTGAAAGAGCATTCAGGAGTAACTCACGGTAGTTCTTTCTAGTTGGTTTGCTTACTCACCACAGTGTGACATGACGTTGGCATAAAACTACTGTGTAATTCTTTTGATTTACAATAGAAATACCTCAACTACAAGTGAAACTCAGTGTGCTGAAAGAGCATTCAGTGGCAATTTATGGTAGTTCTTTACTTGACAGTGGGTTTGCTTACTCCCACAGTGTTACATGATTTTGAGAATAAAACTACTGTGTAACTCTTGTGATTTACATTAGAAATACCACAAACACAAGTGAAACCCACTGTGTGGAATGAGCATTTAGTACCAAGTCATGGTTGTTCTTTCCTAGAAAGTAGGGTTGCTTATTCTCCACAGTATGATATGAACTTGGTAAAAAAAAAACTACTGTATAATCCTTGTGATTTACATTAGAAATACATCAAACACAAGTGAAACTCACTGTGCTGAAAGAGCCTTCAGAAGCAATTCACGGTTGTTCTTTCTTAGAGAGGTTTGCTTACTCACCTCAGTGTGACATGATTTTGGGAAAAAACTACTGTGTAATTCTTGAGATTTACCTCAGAAATACCTCAAACACAAGTGTAATGCACTGTGCTGAAAGAGCACTCAGTAATAATGCACCATTGTTCTTTCATAGAAAGTGGGTTTTTTTACTTCCCAGAGTGTCACATGACTTTTGGAAAAAAAAAAAAAACTACTGTGTCATTCGTGTGATTCACATTAGAAATACCTCAAACACAAGTGTAGAGCACTGTGCAGAAGGAGCACTCAGCAATAATGCATGCTTGTTCTTTCCTAGAAAATGGGATTGCTTATTCTCCACAGTGTGACATGAATTTGGGAAATAAGCTACTGTGTAATTCATGTGATTTACATTAGAAACACCTCAAACACAAGTGAAATGCACTGTGCTGAAAGAGCGTTCATTAGCAATTCACAGTAGGTCTTTCCTAGAAAGTGGGTTTGCTTATTCCCTACAATGTGACATGATTTTTCAAAAAAGAAGGCTTTGCAATTCTTGTGATTTATAATGGAAATACTTCAAACACAAGTGAAACTCACTCTGCTGAAAGCACATTAGCAGTAATTCACGGTTGTTATTTCCAACTAATTGGGATTGATTATTCACCAGATTATGACATGATTTTGTGAAAAAAACATGTTTTGTTTGAAATCCCATGGTGGTTTTTGTGATTTACACTAGAAACACTTCAAACATAGGTGAATATCAGTGTGCTGAAAGTGCATTCAGTAGTAATTCAACATTGTTCTTTCCTAGAAAGTGGATTTTATCATACAACACAGTGAAATACAATTTTGGGAAAAAAACCCATTTAATATGTTTTTGGATTTACACTGGAAACACTTCACACACAAGAGAAATGCATCATACTGAAAGAGCATTCAGTAGCAATTCACAGGCTTTGTTTCCTTGAAAGTGGGTTTGGTTATTCTCCACAATATGAGATGACTTTTGGAAAAAACCCACTTTGCATGAAATCCCTTTGAAGTTCCTCTTATTTGTAACTGAAACACTTCATAGACAAGTGAAACCCACTATGTGGAAAGAGCATTCAGTAGCAATTCAAAGTTGTTCTTTCCTAGAAACTGGGGTTGCTTATTCACCACAGTTTGACATGGTTTTTGGAAAAAGCAGGCTTTGTATTTCTTGTGATTTATATTGGAAACTCTTCAAACACAAGTGAAACTCACTGTGCTGAAAGAACATTCAGTAGCAATTGATGGTTATTTTGTATTAGAAGGTGGATTTGCCTATTCACCACAATGTGACATGATTTTTAGAAAAGACAGGCTTTGTAATTCTTGTAACTTACAATGGAAACACTTCAAACACAAATGAAACTCACTGTGTTGAAACAGCACTAGTTAGCAATTCACGGTTATTCTGTATTAGAAAGTGGGTTTGCTTTTTCACCACAGTGTGACATGATTTTGGAAAGAAACTACTGTGTAATTCTTGTGATTTGCATTAGAAATATACCAAAGACAAGTGAAACTCACTGTGCTGAAAGGGCATTCAGTAGCAATTCACAGTTATTCTGTATTAGAAAGTGGATTTTCTTTATTCATCACATTGTGACATGATTTTTGAAAAAAAAATACTGTGGAATTCTTCTGACTTACATTAGAAATACCTCAAACAGAAGTTCTCTTGCTTATTCAACACAGCATGACATGATGTTTGGGAAAAAAAGCAGTTGTAATTCTTGTTATTTACAAAGGAAGCATTTCAAACACAAGTGAAACTCACTGTGCTGAAAGAGCACTGATTAGCAATTCACCATTGTTCTTTCTAGAAAGTGGGTTTTCTTATTCACCATGTGTGACATGATTTGGGGAAAAGAACACTACTGTGACATTCTTATGATTTACATTAGAAATACCTCAAACACAAGTGAAACTCACTGTTCTGAAAGAGCATTCAGTAGAAACTCATGGTTATTCTGTATTAGAAAGTAGGTTTGCTTATTCACCACAATTGACATGATTTTGGGGGAAAAAACACTATGGAATTCTTGTGCTTTACATTAGAAATACCTCCACCACAAGTGAAACACACTGTGCTGAATAAACATTCAGTAGCAACTCACGGTTCTACTTTCATAGAAAAGTAGGTTTGCTTATGCACCACAATGTATCATAATTTTTGGAAAAAGCAGGCTTTGTAACTCTTGGGACTTACACTAGAAATGCTTCAAACATGAGTGAAACTGACTGCTCTTTCAAGAGCATTCAGTAGCAATTCATGGTTTTTCTTTCCTAGAAAGTGGGTTTGCTTATTTACCACAGTGTGACATGATTTTTGGAAAAAAACAGGCTTTGTAATTCTTGAGATATACAATGGAAACACTTCAAACACAAGTGAAACAGTGTGTTGAAAGAGCTTTCAGTACCAATTCACTATTATTCGGTATTAGAAGGTGGATTTGCTTATTCACCACAATGTGACTTGATTTTGAGAAAAAAAAAACTACTGTGCAATTCTTGTGATTTACATTAGAAATACCTCAAACACAAGTCAAATGCACTGTGCTGAAAGAGCATTCAGTAGCAATTCACAGTTGTTCTTTCCTAGAAAGTGGGTTTCCTTATTCAGCACAGTGTGATGTGATTTTGGGAAAAAAACCACTTTGTAGTTCTTGCAATTTACACTGGAAACACTTCTAAAAGAAGTGCACCTCACTGTGCTGAAAGCATATTCAGGAGTAAGTCACAGTTGTTCTTTCCAATTAATTGGGTTTTCTTATTCATGAGAGTATGACATGATTTTTGGAATAAAACCCATTTTGTATGAAATCGCTTTGTAGTTCTTGTGACTTACACTGGAAACACTTCAAACACAACTGAAACTCAGTGTGCTAAAAGAACATTAAGTAGGAATTCACCATTGTTCTCTCCTAGAAAGTGCATTTTCTTATATATCAGTCTAATATGATTTTGGGAAAAAAACCTGCTTTGTATTTCTTGTGATTTAGACTGCAAACACTTCAAGCATAAGAGATATACATTATATTGAAAGAGCATTCAGTAGCATTTCACAAGTTTTGTTTCCTAGAAAGTGGGTTTGGTTATCCTCCACAGTATGAGATGATTTTTGGAAAGTACCCTCTTTGCACAAAATCCTTTTTAGTTCCTCTTATTTGCACTGGAAACACTTCATACACAAGTGAAACTCACTGTGCTGAAAGAGCATTCAGTAGCAATTCACGGTTGCTCTTTCCTAGAAAGTGGGTTTGCTTATTCACCACAGTGTGACATGATTTTTGGAAAAAGCAGGCTTTGTAATTCTTGTGATTTCAAACACAATGGAAACATTTCAAACACAAGTGCAACTCACTGTACTGAAAGAGCATTCAGTACGAATTCACAATTATTCTATATTAGAGAGTGGATTTGCTTATTCACCACAGTGTGACTTGATTTTGGCAAAATAACTACCGTGTCATTCTTGTGACTTACATTAGAAATACCTCAAACACAAGTGAAATGCACTGTGCTGATAGAGCGGTCAATAGCAACTCACATTTTTTCTTTCCTAGAAAGTGGGTTTGCTTATTCATCACAGTGTGACATGATTTTTGGAAAAAACAGGCTTTGTAATTCTTGTAATTTCCAATAGGTACTCTTGAAACACAAGTGAAACTCACTGTGCTGAAAGAGCATTGACTACTAATTCATGGTTTATCCTTCCTAGAAAGTGGGTTAGGTTATTTACTACAGTGCGACATGATTTTTGGAAAAAACAGACTTTGTAATTCTTGTGATTTACAATGGAAACACTTTAAACTCCAGTGAAATTCACTGTGCTGAAAGAGCATTCAGTAGCAATTCACAGTTATTCTGTATTAGAAAGTGGATTTTCTTATTCACCACAGTGTGACATGATTTTGGGGAAAAATACTGTGGAATTCTTGTGATTTACATTAGAAATATCTCAAACAGAAGTGAAATGCACGGCGCTGAAAAAGCATTCACTAGCAACTCAGGGTTGTACTTTCCTAGAAAGTAGGTTTGCTTATTCAACACAGTGTTACATAATTTTTGGGAAAAGCAGGCTTTGTAACTCTTGTGACTTACACTAGAAATACCTCAAACATAAGTGAAATTGAGCTGAAAGATCATTAAGTAGCAATTCACGGTTGTTCTTTCCTAGAAAGTGGGTTTGCTGGTTCATCACAGTGTGACTTGATTTTGGGAAATAAGCTACTGTGTAATTCTTGTGATTTACATTAGAAATACCTCAAACACAAGTCAAATGAACTGTGCTGAAAGAGCATTCAGTAGCAATTCACAGTTGTTCTTCCCTAGAAAGTGGATTTGCTGATTCACAACAGTGTGACATGAATTTGGGAAGAAAACCACTTTGTAATTCTAGTGATTTACACTGGAAACACTTCTAAAAGAAGTGCAACTCATTGTGCTGAAAGCACATTCAGTAGTAATTCACAGTTGTTCTTTCCAACTAATTGGGTTTGCTTATTTAAGAGAGTATGACGTGATTTTGGGAAGAAACCCATTTTGTATGAAATTGCTTTGTAGTTCTTGTGACTTACACTGGAAACACTTCAGACACAAGTGAAACTCAGTGTTGTGAAAGAGCATTCAGGAGGATTTCACCATTTTTCTTTCCTAGAAAGTGGGTTTTCTTACACAGCAGAGTGTAATATGATTTTGGGAAAAAACCTGCATAGTATTTATTGTGATTCACACTGGAAATACTTCACACACAAGAGCAATGCATCATATTGAAAGAGCATTCAGTAGCATTTCACAAGTTTTGTTTCCTTAATAGTGGTTTTGGTTATCCTCCAGAGTATGAGATTATTTTTGTTAAAAAAAAAAAACCCCACTTTGCACAAGATCCATTTGTAGTTCCTCTTATTTGTACTGGAAACACTTCAAATACAAGTGAAACTCACTGTGCTGAAAGAGCATTCAGTAGCAATTCATGGTTGTTATTTCCTAGAATGTGAGTTTGCTATTCACCAGAGTGTGAAATGATATTTGGAAAAAGCAGGCTTTGTAATTGTTGTGATTTACAATGGAAACACTTCAAACAAAAGTAAAACTCACTGTGTTAAAAGAGCATTCACTGGTCCTGAAGCAAGGCCAGCAGATTGCTGTAGCTGCTGGTTTCAAACAGGAGCCTAAAGAGAATTATTTCTGTGATCTGTTGGCCATTTCAGAAGTTTGGAAATGGAATGGTCAATTCATTAAAAAGAAGTAGCAGGTGAGTATGGACTTTGTGGGGCCTGCAGGGGAGGGACCTTGGTGCATCAGGACCTGCACCATGTGGTTGCCTCAGGGTACTGGGGGAACATGGAGCTCCTCCCTTCTCTGGGGGATTACTGACAGTGTGGCAGACTTTTGGCAGCCTGAAGGAAAGAGACCCTGGTGCATTGGGACCTCCACCATGCAGTTGACTCGGGGTGCTGGGAGAACAAGGAGCACCACCCCTCTCTGGGGGGAGGCTGAAAGTGGCAGGCTTTCAGCAGCCTGAAGGAGAGAGATCCTGGTGCATTGGGACCTGCATCGTGCAGTTGACTCGGGGTGCCAGGAGAACAAGGAGCTCCTCCCTTCTCTGGGGGATGGCTGAGAGCGTGGCAGACTTTCAGCAGCCTGAAGGAGAGAGACCTTGGTGCGTCGCGACCTGCACTGTGCGGTTGACTCGGGGTGCCGAGTGAACAAGGAGCTCCTCCCCTCTCTGAAGGGTGGATGTGAGGCACGAGCTGAGAATCAAACATCTCATGTCATCCTGTCCCCCGTCCTCTGTCCCTCCCCCCTTAGCAAGTGGGAGCCAGTGAACTACCCATCTTGCGAAAACATTGGCTATGTTATTTAGTATGAGCTCCCCATATGCAAAGATATGGATAACCATTTGGAAGAAAATGAGACAGTATGACAGATAGTGAAGATCTCTGGTCGTCTAGCTTTGAAATTTATGCTTTCTTATGTCCTGTTCTGTTTTGTTGTGTTTAATTTTACCCCCTTTAAAATACAATTTTTAAAAATGACAAAAAAATAAATAAATAAATTCAATGAACTTTTCTGGTCTCTGATCTGTTGAAGATGCAGCCTGAACTTTTAAATGGCAGGAAATCTCCTAAGGCAGTGATGTCCAGTAAAAATAAAATGTGAAATATGGATGTAATTTTAAAGTCACATTTAAAATATTAAAAACAGGTGAAATTTTTGTAGTTACTTAGTAAAATACACCCAAAATATTATTATATGTGTTCAGTATAAAATGATTAAATATATATTGTATATAGAATAAGCCAAAAAATAGGTACAGTTCAGCAGTTTGCCATACTGATAAATGTCTAGAACCTGATGGCCACCACTTTAAGCATCTCTTTTAATTGTGGAGGTCAAAGGTAACTTGTATTAATCTCATGATGGCTCAATAAATTTAGTATTAATGTATTTATGTAAGTTTTTCTTTTCCTGAATTGTGTACACATTTTTTTAGGCAGCCTCTGTATATGCTATTTTAAGCCTCTAGCACATCTCACACATTCCATCTTGGAGAGCCATGTCTCCTCTGATTTCTGTGAGGTCAAGGGCCTGAGCCCCTATGCCAGAGGAGAGGTTTACCCATTTCCTACCAATATACATATCTGCTCAGGTCTAAGAAGGGGCAGAGACAGTGCCTTGAGAGATAGCAGGGGGAACACCACTGCCTCCCATTTGCTGCTGGGTACAAGACCATCTCCTTTCCAGAGCTCAAATGGCTAAGAAAGGAAGATGAGCCCATGAGGAGGAAACCTTGAGATCTTGACCACCTGAGTTCACAAACTTATCTTGTTATTTGGCCTTGAACCAAACTACTATGCTGTGAATGTCTTATTTTCTTCCTCTCTACATATATATTTCTGTATAACTCAGCACCATCTACAAGACACCCAAATTCAAATTAAGGAAAAAGAAAATCTGTACCTATAGACCACTTAGTATTTGCCAGATAATATACAGTCTATAAGTCCTTGAATCCTGGCATCTTGGGCATACTAGTATTGCTGTATTACTGGCTAATAATCCTTCCCAAAATTTATTGCTTCATGAATAAGCTGATCAACAATTTAGGCTGGGCTCAGTTGGGCTCCTGGTTGTTTAACTGATGGTTAACAAGGTGGCTCAGGTTCAGAGGGTGAGCTGGCTGTAAACAGGGCAACTTGTTTCATCTTCCCTTGATGTTACACACTTTGCTGGGATAATGTGGGCTTGTTACTCATAGACACAGCAGAGTTCTGAAAGAATAAGTATACATTCAAGATCTTTCTAGCTTAGGTACCAAACTAATATGTTTCATAGAACTTTATATGGGCCATAGCAAATAAGGCCAGCCCACAAGCTGGTCTGGGGAACAGATTCTGCATCTCAATGGGAACAGCAATGAGACATATTGCCAAGGTCATAGAGTAACAAACAGGGATGAAACAGGGATGAAAGGCTCCTCACTTCTTTTTCCTTCATCCAAACAGAGGACATTGCTACTGGATGTCAAATTTTGCCAGCACACACAGAGAGTGAACAGGAGTATGGTCCCCATCCCACCGTCATGGGCTGCCATGTATTTTTATTTCCCTTTTTTTGTGTGTGTGCAACAGTGGCTAACTGAAACTTCTGGCTACAAGGTTAGGAACTGCAGTGGCAAGGCAAAGGTAGAGAGTGGAACAGGACTACTCCTTGTACTCTGCTACCAGTGGCATCTGACTTAAGAATCCTTAAACTGCAGCCTGACAACAAGTGGAAAGTCAGCACTCCCTTTATCCTAGTTCCAACAGCACAAAACAGGAGACAGCAGGGACAGTAAATCGGCCAACAGCACTTCCCCTACCTGCTCCCAGCAGCATGGGAGAAGAGAGAACAAAGAAGGCTGTACAAGGACCATGAGAGGCTGACTGTACACAGGACTGGGAGCAGCCTTGGTCTTTCTGTGTCAGAGAATGCCAAAACAACTGGGAGAGTGACACAGACCCAAACAGAGTAAGGAGACATGGGTGGGCTGCCAAGGTATATCCAGAAAGCTGCTGGGTGAAGACTGGCCCCAGTCTCCACATCTAGAGGTCACAATCAGCCTTGCACCCAGAACTAACCCTACTGTAGACTTGGCAGGGTTACAGAATACAGATTTGAGCTTTGACTTGGACACTACCACAGAACTGAAGGGATCAGAGGAATTTCATGTGGTGTTTTGTGTTTTTACTTGTATTTGTTTTGTTATGTTCAGCTTTTTTCTCTCTCCTGAACTGACTTTCTTGATTTTTTTATATATTCATATGATTGAACATTGTCTCTAACTTTTCTGTTTTTCTTCAATATTTATTTGCTGTCTCCTTCATTTTTTTCTCTACTGTCCTCTTCTTCAGTTTCCCAAGCTTGTATGGTTGTCTTTTGTCCTTCAGCCTTGCTTCTACTACATTTCTCTTCAGCTATATATTTTTCCTCTATCACTCTTAAATCTCCTTCCACCTACTCACAGGGTAAAATTACTCTAAGGGGAAACTCACAGCATAAAACTTCCTGGTTTATGTTGTATTTTGTTAAGTAACTATAGATCTTGCTCATAATGTTAAAGGTACCAAATTAATAGCACAGTTTATCAATTAATGGCTTGTTCTTGATGCTACTGAGTTTTTTATTGCTAATTGACTACTTAATCTGTAATCTGTAGTATTGACTACTTAATCTGTAGTATTGACTACTTAATCTGTAATCTGTAGTATTACTGTATTACTGGGCTAATAATCCTTCCCAAAATTTATTGCCTCATGAATAAGCTGATCAACTGTAAGGGACTACAACTGTAATCAGTTGTTCTCCCTTGTATGATAGCACTCAGATTGTCTGGGATCATAGTTACCACCATAGTCCAGTATCAAAAAGGACTGGGTGTGGATCCAAATAGAAATTTCACATCCTCAATAAATTAGGAAGGTAAGATCTTGAGACAAAAATAAAGCCAAGAGCCACCTACAAGGAGAAGATATCTCTGAAGAATAGACCTTTCCTAGGGAAGGCTCAAGAGTAGTCATAAGCTATCTACCATAAGTGATTTAAAAGCATCAACATAGAAAACAAATTAAAACAAAAAGTAGAAAATGGAAAGACATAGAGGCAAAATGCAACCCCAGACCTCCAGTCCACCCAGGCAAGACCAAGGGGAAAAAAGATAGAGGAAATCGGAAGCCACCCATCTGAATTATCTGAAATAGTAGCACTAGAAAAAGAGAAGAGATGAATGAGGTTATAGAGGAATTCAGGTCAGAAATAATCTCTCAGATAAAAAAATGATGATCAAAATGAAGGACTTGCTCAATGATTTTAGAGAAGACACTGATAAAAAAAAAAGATAGAGGACTTTAGAAAAATAGTGGACACTATGAGAGACCAGCATCGCGGCCTGACTCTTTGGGACCCAAACCTCCTGGACCAGCAGAGTGGCCCGGGCTGTTTCGATAGAAAGTCTGTGCAGACCGGCATCTCAGACCAGCATCTCAGCGCGACTGTTTGGGACTGGTAGGGCCACCCTTCATCCGCAGGGAACTGCCCGGAGACCGGCATCTGGGCCAGGTCTGTTTGGGCCCATCCCACCCTTCACCCCCAGGAAATCTCCCAGAGACCAGCATCGCGGCCTGACTATTTGGGATCCGAACCTCCTGGACCCACAGAGTGGCCAGGGCTGTTTCAACTGAAAGTCTGCACAGACCGGCATCTCGGCGCGACTGTTTGGGACTGGAAATCCCCAAGGACCAGCATCGCGGGCTGCCTCTTTGAGACTGGGAACCTCCCAGACCCGCAGAGAGGTCTGGGCTGTTTGGATTGGGAATATTGTGGAGATTGGCATCTTGGCCAGGGCTGTTTGGGAACAGGGACTTTGCAGAAACCAGCATTTTGGCCTGACTCTTTGGGACCTGTAGGCCCACCCTTCACTCACAGGGAACCTCCTGGAGATCTGCCTGGGACAAAGCACGGTGGCCTGGCCTGCCTGAGATTCCACAGGCTCCGGGTTGACCACACCCAGCATTCGCCTTACAACTGAGGGAGCCAGGAGCCCACAGAGGGGAGTTAGGACCCTGTGAGGAAGCCAAGAACCTTTGGGGGAGCCACTTCCCCTCCAGGAACTGAGGGTGCAAGAGGTAATTCCCCACACATGCAGAGAAAGCTTTGGAACACCACTCAAAGCAAGAAATATAGAAAAATGACAAAAGGAAAGACCAAAAGGCAGGCTCAAAGCCCTAGCCCTCCCCAAGAAAGCTTAGAAGCCATGTATATAGAAGAAAAAAGAAGCCATACACCTGAAATGTCTGAAATGATATAAAATGAAATAAATATGCAAATAGGGAAAGCTATGGAGAAATTCAAACCAGAAATATTTGCCCAGGTAAAAGAAGAATTGATAAAAATAGTGAAAGAAATAGTGAATGCATCTAGTGAAAACACAGCTAAAAAATTAGAGGAACAAAGCAAACAGATAGAATCCCTGAAAGAACAATATAAGAAACAAACAGAATGCATAAAGCAGATTCAAAGAGATATACAGGAAATCAAAAATTAATTGAAAGCTGTAAAAACCACCTCAATGAAAGTGAAGATAGAATTTCAGACCTCAAAGATAAGATTGTAGCCAGTGAGCAGGAAAGACAAGATCTTTTAAAAATAACAAAGAATCAGGAAATAACAATTCAACACCTGCAAGATGATGCAAAGAAAAATAACATAAGATTAATAGAGATAAATGAAAAAGAATGGGACAGCCCAAATCATATCAAGAGGATATTTACAGAACTAATGGCTGAAAACTTCCCAAACATGAGAAGAGAAACAGACATCTGGATAAGTGAAGCATATAGAACTCCAAACAGCCATAAACAAAATAAAACTACACTCAGACACATAATAATCACCATCCCAGAAATCCAACACAAGAATAGAATACTAAAAGCTGTTAGAAAAGAGAGATCACCTATAAAGGAAAACCTCTCAGAATCATGGCAGACTTCTCAACACAAACAATGAAGTCAAGAAGAGCATGGAGTGAAGTCTTTCAGATCCTAAAGGAAAACCACTTCCAACCCAGACTGACATACCCTGCAAAACTGCCCTTCAAAATGGGCGGAGAAATAAGATACTTCCATGAAAAAGAACAGCTGAAGAATTTCATGAACACCAAACCAACCCTACAAAGAATACTGAAAGATATTCTAGATACACATGGGATAAAATCACCAAGCAAGGTAGACAATTAAACAGAATGAAAAGCTAAAGACACAACAGCAGAAAGATACCATGTCAACAATAAACCAATATATAACAGTTACAACCATTAATGTAAATGGCCTCTACTCGCCAATCAAAAGAAACAGACTGGCAGAATGGATCAAGAAACAACATCCAACCATATGCTGTCTACAAGAAACCCATCTAGCCCAAAAGGACACTCATGGACTGAAAGTGAAGGGATGGAAAACAACACTTCATGCAACAGGAAACCAAAAAAAGCAGGAGTAGCAATCCTGTTTGCAGACAATGTGAATTTCAAACCAAGAGTGATCCAAAGATATAAAGAAGGTCACTACATATTTGTTAGGGGAAAACTTCAAGAGGAAGAGATAACAATCTCAAATATATATACACCAAATCCCAGAGCACCCAGCTATACAAAGCAAATACTAACAGAAATGAAAAATCAAATAAGCAATAATACAATTACAACAGGAGAAGTTAACACACCATTGACCCAAAGGGACAGATCAACGAGACAGAAAATCAGCAAAGACATAACAGAACTGAATCACACCTGTGGACAAATGGACTTGATAGATGTATACAGAGTGTTCCATCCAACAACATCAGAATACACCTTCTTCTCAGCAGTACATGGGACACTGTCAAAAATAGACCATATACTAGCCCACAGAACATATTTAAGTAAATGCAAAAGAATTGAAATTATCCCATGCATGTTATCAGATCATAGTGCTGTGAATCTAGAAATGAATGATAAAAGAAATTGCAAAAAACCTACACACACATGGAAACTGAATAATACACTCTTGAGCAATCAGTGGGTCACTGAGGAAATTAAAGAAGAAATTAAACAATATTTACAAGTAAATGAAAATACGGACACAACTTACTGGATTTTGTGGGATGCAATGAAAGCAGTCCTTAGAGGAAAATTTATTGCATTGAGTTCCCACATTAGGAAGACAGAACGAACACAAATAAACAACCTGATGCTACAACTCAAACATCTAGAAAAAGAAGAGCAAGCCAAGCCAAAAGCCAAAAGAAGGGAGAAAATAATAAAGATTAGAGCAGAAATTAATGCAATACAGACTAAGAAAACAATACAAAGGATCAATGAATCAAAGAGTTGGTTCTTTGAAAGAATAAATAAAACTGATAAGCCCCTGGCCAACCTTATTAAAAAAAGGAAAGAAAAAACTCAAATTCATGCAATAAGAAATGAAAAAGGTGAGATTACTACAGACTCAGTGGAAATAGAGAAGATCATCAACACCTACTTTGAAAACCTCTACTCTCATAGGTTCGATAACACTGAAGAAATAGACAAATTCCTAGATACATATGAACTACCAAAGCTGGATCAGGAAGATGTAAAACTGCTGAATAACCCAATTTCTATTACTGAAATTGAAAATGTAATTAAGTCCTTGC
>PVJX010011130.1:0-54558 GCA_004027295.1 Dolichotis patagonum | reverse complement strand
GGAGAGGAGAGGAGAGGAGAGGAGAGGAGAGGAGAGATCCATGTCTTTCAGAGTCCCAGATCAGGATTTTTTAGCAGCAGAAGCAACAGCAAGAGAGACTGGTGCAGGGGCTTGAAGCCGTCCTGTCCCGCCTCTTACTTCCCAGTGCCAAGACCCTGTTACGGATCACACAAATTTGTTGTGTTCAGTTATCGGTGTTAAATTATTTCTGTGGTATTCAAAGGGAATGTGCTTCTCTGGCAATGACTAGAAGGTGCTGGGAAAGAGAGGAAGAACACTGTGACAATGAAGAAGAACGCTCAGCTTGATTAGCTGGCGCCTTCCTCTTGGGTGCTGTCTCTGCTCTGTTTCCCAGACACCATGAGGTGAGCAGCATTCTTCTGCCACAATGTTCCTGCTTTGGTGCCAGCTGGCCCTGAACTGAGTCCCTGGAAACTGTGAGCCAAATAAATCATGTAACCTTTTAAGCTGTGGGTGTCAAACATTTGGTGCCATCAACAAAAACAGACTAATACACACATCTTATAAAATGACATCAGGGATTGAGTTTCCTGAGTCACAGAATCCCAAGTTTGCATTCCTGTCCTCCTTCTCTCCGTTGGTTTGCCTTTTACTTGGCTTTCATTAATGACTCCCTTCCTGTCCCTTCAGAGTACCCATATCCATTTCCAGAAATAAATGGTTTCTTGGTTCCCATCAAATTTCATGCTTGTATCCTCTACTCATTCTTCCCCTGAAGGTTAGGCTTTGTCCATTTTTCTCCTTTACACTTTACTCCTAATTACACCCACAGAGGTGATTCTAGAAATGGCAGGCTCCTGGAAGAACTCCCCAAACTCTCTCAATCAGAATCTTTCTATGTTCTGGGATCTCTTTATTGCTTGGAGGCCAAAGGTACATGGGGAAAGGAACAACCTGACTTTGGAGACAAGAGTGGAGTTGGCTGGGGATGCAGAAATCCAGGGGGCCGAGCAGGGCATGAAGGGCTAATGATGGTTGGAAGTGAGCTGGGATTAGTTCTTTGGTTGTTTCCTTTCCTCCAAGACTACTTCCATTACTGTCTAACTTTATGTTGGACACAGTTTTTAGAATTCATCATCCTTAAACGTCAAACTGAATTTGACGTCAAGTTTTCTCATGGGATTCTTGAAATAAGGAAAGGGACTCTGATCACATGGTTCAGAGGAAAGCAGCTCTGACCATCTCCATGAGCCAGTGGGTATTTAGTACTTTCGAGAGGTGCTTTAGGAGGGGGATGAGGAAGTCTGTGTCATTACCTGGAAACTCTGGCCCATGACCTCACAGTCCCTCTGGAATTTCCCTGGTCTCTATTTTTTCCCCAGTGGTGATCATCCACTTAATTGAAGTTTCTGGGCATTTATATAAAAATGGTGACAGCAATTTGTAGCCCTGTGACTGATGATTGAGGAGGAAGATTGTTTAGGTTCTACTGACAGGGCCATTGAGGTTTGCTAACCAAAGTGCAAAGTGTTCTGGGGGAAAAGCTAGAATTCCCAAGCACAATAATGAAGATATAAACAGCTGCTGGGTGTGGCTGTCACACGAGCCATTCCATCTTCCTGCTGGAATTTCCCAAACCTGTTGTCTTTTTCCATTGCTAACAGAGAGTAGAAACAATGTGGCAATTAAGTAGTTAACCTTGAAAATAAACCACTTACTCTTTACAGCAAAGGGACTGAAGATTTTCAAGGGAAGGATCTAGCTGCTCTCCGCTACATCAATATGTGGTAGGACACTGATTCTGAATGCAAATGTGACCTTTAGGCCCTAGGGACATAGACAGGACTCCTATCCTGCACGCAGTAGGCTGTTTGGGTTGAATTCTTTTCTGAGTGCCAACATTTAAAAACCTAGCGTGTTATGGCTTTGTGTCTAGATATATCCCCAAAGCCTCATGCAGTTCTAGGTGAGGCTTTTTCAGGGGTGGCTTGGTCTAGAATGTGTGATTGATTCATGGAGCAATACCAGGATTAAAGGTGCTAGAATTAAGCGTGAGTGATTACTAAATCAGTCCGTTGATTGGTTTGTAATCCTGGTAGCCTGGATACAATAAAAAGAGGCAGAAAGATGCTGTTAAGTTCCCCTTTCTGCTTGCTTTGCTACCTCCTACAAACCATGAAGTGTTTCTCCTTTGTGATGCCTGTCTGCCATGTCACATTGCCTCAGAGCCAGTCGGTTATGGACTGAAACCTCTACAAACTGTAAGCCAAATAAATCTTTCCCCTTTACTGTTGGGTGTTGAATATTTTGTCTCAGCAATGAAAAAAATTAAGTAAGACATAGCACAACAAATTTTGCATTGTTTTTTTGGAGGTGGATGACTTGTATAGATTTTAGAGTATAACTATAAATTACACATTTGGAAGTGAACTTACATACAAGATAATAACTATACTTCGCCTTCTAGAATCAAGAAATTAATCAACAACTACATTGTCAAGTACCATAAAAAGTATGGTCACCAAGAATCTTCACAGTGCTTTTTGAAGGAATAACAAATTCATCAGCATGTACCCATTTTAAAGATTGAAAGCAGACCCCGAACACTTAAGAGGTTGGGCCATGATTGCTTGGTTTGTGAGTGACTGAACGGAGAGTTGAATCAAGAAATTAATCAACAACTACATTGCCAGTACATTGGTGAATTGACACCAGTGAATTCCAACCTCTAGCACACTAACTTCTTCCACAATATCCCTGTCAAGTATGTAGAAATGAAAAAGCAAAAACATGATTTGTGAACTGATTATATTTCTGTGAGAGCCTCAGCAGCTTGGTGTCCCCGAAGATGGGAAAAACATCTATTTCAGAAGTTTGCTGGGAACAGCAGAATGGGAAGAAGAAAGCACAGCAGGTTCTGATCCATCTTTCCATGAAATCAAGCAAATATTTTAATTATCTCACTCTTTGGTTCTTGTAAACTTATCTGCTCCCTTTGTGACTCCATCATGAGTCCGGGACACAAGGTCTTGGGGGTCAACATTGCTTTCGCAGGACCACTGCAACTGTGATGGGGCAGCTGGGTGCCGGTCTAAGTTTGGGAGAACTGATTTGGGCAGACAAAGAAGTCTCTGGTGATGACTAACCAGGCTCAGATCTGTATTTATTTGGTAACCCAGACTTAAAGAGAAACAGTCACTGGGTCATGGGGAAAGTTCGACAAAGGGGACACATCTAGATAGCATCAGGTGATGGACTCATTGCTGCAGGATACCTTTTCCTTTGGAGCCATGACTTCCTACCATGAAAACTTTCCATCTCGACAACCCCTTTGCCTGCCGAAGTCCCCATCAGCAGGCTTGGTCCAGCCTGTACGGGCCTTGAGCAGCAGCAAGCCTGGACTCCTAAGAGCAAACTCAGGTTCCTACCAGGTTTGGCAGACTCAGCACTGCTGTTTCCATTCGTCTTTTTACTAACAAGTAAAATTTTCCTCATCTTATTTCTGTAGTTTTATTTTGAATGAAAGGAGAATTAAAATCCCCAAAGGAAGCATATTTATTTATTTATTTAATTAATTTTCTGAAACCTTCTCATCACCACCCCTGAGTGTATCTGTTGTAAAAATGGACAGTTACTAGCACTATTACTATTATCGCCATTAAATATCAGCACTATTATGGCCCTCTTTATTATACTTGCAGGGTTTCCAAAGACTTGGTATTTGCTAGGTATTTCTGTCTCCATGTGTCTAGTTGATGGTTTGAAGACAAGAAGAAACAAAGTAGGAAGTAGATAAATCTTTTTTTTAAACCACAATGAATGAATGAAATCTTATTTTTTTCCATAGAATTGTGCTTTCTTCTTCCCTCCCTCCCTCTCAGCCTTCCTTTTTCCCTTCCTGTCCTAGTGTTTTGAGACAGATCTTACTATGTAGTCCAGGCTGGCCTTGAACTTGTGATTCTCCTGTCTCAGCTCCATGGGTGCTGGGATTATAGGCAAGCATCACTGTGTCTGGCTCTAGATTTGTGTATCTTGGAGAGTACGGTGGTCTGAGCTAAACTTGGCCTATGGATGGCTTTGCTGGAGCATGTTTATTCCCCCAGGGAAGAGAGGGTATTCTGCGCAGCAGAATTCTAGGGCTGCAGCTTTAAGATGCGGCATAATATTTCCTTGTCCAACTCTACAGAGGTACAGAGAACAGTTGGGAATGCGAGTACCAGTGTAGTGCAGGAGGTACACAGTTGCTCAATTACACAACTAGACTCACTCCCGGACCTACTATGGGAGACTGACATTTAGACAAACTTGTTCTCAGCCACCAGCGTAGCGCCAGACACAGGGTATGTATGGGTCTGAATGGCTTTGGCATCTGTTTTTGTCGTGCCTCATGCCCACATACTGGGACTGCTTGTTTTCATCCAATAGCAATTAGCACCGTGGTAAATGCCTTGTGCTTGTGCTAATTCAGAAGAATAAGCATGTCACACTCTGCCAAGAATTACAGCTAATCACAGAGGGCTCTGGGCGCACCTGCCCTTTCATCAGGCTTTTGTTTTAAAATGAGGGTTGGTGCAACCTGAAACACTGCCTTCTCCTCTTGGTTAGGGATAACCATGGAGACCCGGAGGAGGCCTGGACAGGCGCCTGGTTGCTGTCCCTGAAGACAAGCTTGCTGCCAAGGAGGACTACAAGCAGCAGGCAACCAGAGCAGCTATCCTCCACTGATGTGCTGAAGCCCAGCTACACTAGCACCCTCCAAGAGCCACCATGGACATCACATGTGGGAGAATAAGTGGGGACTGGCCCCACTGGTGGTCTGAAAGCTTCTTTTCTTACTGTTCTTTTAAGCCTGGCACCTGCTCTGATTCCAAGAAAGCACTCATTTGTCCTAGTGGGGTATTTATTGTTTATTCATGTTAATTTTTTTAAAAGCCAGACTGGTTAAGGTATCATTTACATTCAGCCAAATGCTCCCTTTTAAAGTGTATGGTTCAGTGTTTTGTAATAGGTGGCACATAACCATCACCACAATCAAGGTACAGAGCAACACTGCTGTCTCTAACATTTCCTCCTGGTTCTTCCCATTTCAGCCCCAACCCAGGCAATGACTGCTCTGACTTCTGTCTCTATGATTTCTAGAATGTCACATGAATCAGTCACTAAGGGTTTGTAGTCATTGCTTCCATCACTGAGACAGATCCAGCGACGATATCCTGAGTATTAGCAGCAAGTTCCTGGCAAGGCTGGGCCACAACTTTTTATTTCTACTGCTTTCCTATTGTAGATAATACTGCTACAAGCATTCATTTACACCTCTCTTGTGGGAATGTATTTTTAGTTTCCTTGGGTAGATTCCTAGGTGTGGGATTGCTTGGTGCTTGGTCATGTGTTTGGCTCCATAAAAAGCTACTCAAATACCGTCTGAAGTGGGCGTGCCATTTTACATTGCCATCAGCAAGTATGTAAATGACAGTGGTGCCCCTACCTTGCCAACATTTGATATTGTGACTTGAAAATTTTTAGTCCTTCTAAGTCTCTACAAGGATTTCATGGTTTTTTTGGTGTTAGATTTCATTTTTTCATGTTATAGTTTACTCAAAATCACTTTGAACCCCCCTCTTGTTCAAGTTCTTATTGAGGACGGTTCTCATTGAAATTATTTTAATAGGGATTTGCCAAATCCCTGCTGTGTGCCTAAAAGGAGCAGCACCCAGGGCAGAGCAACTGCGCTCAGCTACCTTTCTTGCACGTGGCACTCAGCTCGGGGCTGGAAATGATTCTTCACAGATCCCATAGCAGCCAGCTCAAGGTCAAACACATCGCAGATGGTGTTTAGATATTTGATCATTGACTGAGGCAAGATGGTGACCTGTGTTCCAAGAGAACGTGACTAGTGGATATGCATGTGTGGTGTAAGATGTCAAACACAGAGAGGGTTGATAGATCACTTAAAAATTTTTACCTAGTGGATGTCATTAAAGCCACATAGATACCAACGATCTTCAAAATGCTCCTCACTTAGAACCAGGTAGGAGTTTATAAAATGTACATGCCCAGGACTGGAGGAGGGTTTACCTGGAAACTAATCAGACTCCAGCTTGCAGGGTGTCCTTTGAATGCTGGGAAGGACTGGGAGTTCCAGGTGGGAGGCAGAGGAAGCCAGGCAGCAATGAGGATACTCAATGAGATCTTATAAGCAAGGGAACTGGATTTTGGTAATCTCGTTTCTCATTTTAAGAAATACTAAACATGAAATTTCTTCATTTCTTGTTATTGGTGATTTTTTTGTTGTTGTTCTGTTTTTCATTAAGAAGGTCTCTCAAAACCTGGAACTGTTCCCACTGGTCTTCACCCCAGAGGCTGTGATTTAATTTGTTTGGGGTGTGGTCCAGGTGCTGGCATTTTGTAGATGTTGGCCTGAGTGGAGTGTCCCCAGGCTTGAGCCACACAATTATGGAGTGTACACTAATGAGCAGGCATGGGCTATAAGCCAGGAATCAGGCACCTGTGAGCTCTTGTCATTTTAAGCATCAACACTTCAACCAGATGGACCCCCTTCATTCCCCTCTAAATCAGTCATCTTGCTTTTAGCTCAGTGTGTTGCATATGCCTGCCACATCCTATGCCACCTCCACAGTAGGTCACACCTACTCCCTGCTCCTCAGTGCCTTCTCCAGGTCAACTGGCTCAGCGCAGACTGCTCAGGAGGAGAAGTGTGGATATTTGGCAGGGGCTCAGGGCAGATGCCTGAGTCTACACTGCAGCATGGCTTTTGAGTCACAGAGAATCAGATCACAGTTCCACAACTGCCACTGCCAACAGCTTTGTGACCTTGGCATATTAGGTAACTTTCCTGGGCCTCAGTTTCTTTCATCTCTAACATGAGAAGGACAAGAAGGATGTAGTTTTTAAATAAAGATGGATTGAAATGATTTTGAAGTGCTGGATACAGAGCAGATGCGCTACAAGCGCCTGATCAAAGTGGAATTCTAGCATGGCTGATTCAGACCAGCATCTCCGTAGGTCCCTTTGGTCTTCTCCTTCCCTCTCCACCTCCTGGCCTTGCTCCCATTGCCCTTCAACTGACCACATGGCTTGAGTCCTTTTCTCATCGCTGTCTTCTTCTCTTACTTCCCTTTAGTCTGTAAATTACAGTTCCAAGGCAACAACAATATTATAATCCACAAAAATAATGATACCCAACATTTATGAGTGTCTGTTTTACAGACAAGCAACTTGCAGCTCGGAAATGTTGAGCAACCATGGGATAACATTCCTTTGTGATAGTCTTAACCAGTCTAAGGCAAAATGAGAACAGAGGGCAAGCTAATCCACTTAAAAGGATAGCATTTATTCTGAGACTATAACCTTTCTATTTGGGGGAAGGGTAAATGTAGATTGCAGAAATAAAATATGGAGTATCCTATAGTAGTCTCGCCTATCTTTTTGGTGGAATTTTATTGGTTTTTAGAGTGAAAAACTCTGGAGTCTGTAACCAAAGAACAGTTCCATATAAAATGATGCTCTGTATTTGTTAATTGATGTATATGACACTTTAGCTTCTGATACAAATACTCTGCAACAGAAGGAAGGAATAAAAAGTCTTCTCCTTCTAATTAAATTTCTTCCAATATTTATTGAGTATCCAATTGGTGCTCAGC
This sequence comes from Dolichotis patagonum, assembly GCA_004027295.1. NCBI lineage: Eukaryota > Metazoa > Chordata > Mammalia > Rodentia > Caviidae > Dolichotis > Dolichotis patagonum. The sequence goes on along the minus strand of PVJX010011130.1, from coordinate 46,936 downwards.
ATGTGCTGGTGTCTGAGGGCATGAAACAGATAAAACACAGTCATTGCCCTCAGGGAGTTTAATATCATTCAACAGTCAGTTGGGGAAAAATAGACAGAAACATGTCTTCTGACAACATTTATTGGTATATGATTTATTGGTATACCATAATTTATTGGTATATGATCAACATATTCAAACAATACCAATATTTGCTCATAGTATCTTTTGATACCTGGAGGAAAAAATGTTACTAGATAGGACATAATATCCTTACAATGGATCCACTTTATATATTGCAGCTCACAAGGGTGATCTAACCCTCAATTGGTCATATTTAAGGGTGGTGTTCATATATGAAAAGGAAAAAGTGCAGAAAATCAGAATTTCTCACAAAAAGCCACCTAGATATATAAGGGTTATGGACCATGTGAAAAGCATTCATTGATATATGAAGAATATGTTTACTACATAAACCTACTATCTAAATCATCTCAGTTGAATATAAAAATAAAAAGTATTTTATGGTTAGAAAATTCAACTTAGCAAATTATCTATAAAGGAAAGCCCATCAGAATCCCAGTTGACTTCTCAATACAAACCTTCAAGTCAAGGAGAGCTTGGAGTGAAGTATTTCAAATCTTAAAAAAGAAAACAACCTTCAACCCAGATTTATGTACCCTGAAAAATTATCTTTCAAAATTGATTGAGAAATAAGGTACTCCCATGACAAAGAACATTGGGGGAAATTTCATGAACACCAAACCAGACACCAAAATGTTCTGAAGGACATTCTAGAAAGAGATAACAAGGACTAAAACTCTATGAAGCCTACCAGAATGAATCTACCAGGCAAGGCAAACAAGTAAATAGAGTAGAGAAAAGGGAGTTAACAACAAGAAGATAACATGACAAGGATAAATCAATACCTATCTGTTATAACCATCAATGTTAATGGTTAATTCTTTCACCAACTGAAAGAAACAAACTGGCAAAATGGATCGAGAAATAAGGTCCAACAGTATGTTGCATACAAGAAACACATTTAATTCAAAAAGAAATTCATAGAGTGAAAGGCAAAGGATGGAAAACAATATTCCATAGACTAGGAACCTGGAAAAAAGCAAAGGTAGCTATTCTATTTGTATTTCAAGCCAAGACTGATTAAGAGAGACAATGAAGATGACTACATCCTTGTAAAGAAAACAATTCAAGAGGAAGAGATAGCAAACATAAATAATATGCACCAAATGCCAGAGCACCCAACTAAATAAAATAAATATTAATGGATATGAAAAATCAAATATGCACTAACACAATTGTATTGGGGATCAGAATACCCCCTTGTCACAAATAGACTGATCAACAAGACAAAAAAAAAACCCAACAATGAAATATGAGAATTGAAATAAACTTTTGAACAAATGGACTTAATAAATGTTTACGGAGTGTTCTAAACCAAAACATCAGAATATAACTTCTTACCTGCACACTAGACGTTCTCCAAAATAGACAACATACTAGCTCATAGAACATGCTTAAATAAATGAAAAGGAACTGAAATTATCCCATGCATATTATCAGACCATAGTGCATTAAAATTGCAAATCCACGGAGAAAGAAACCATAAGAACTTCATAAACACATGGAAATTAAATAATGCCTTCCTGAATAATAAGTGGGTCACAGATAAAATTAAAGAATTTAGGCAGTTTCTACAATTATATGATAATGCCAATACAATATACAAGAACTTATGTAATACAATGAAAGCAGTCCTACAAGGGAAATTTACAGCAGTGAATACTCATATCAGGAAAACGGAGTGAGTTAAAATACACAACTTTATGCTGAACTTCAAGCTTCTAGAAAAAGAAGAGCAAATCAAGCCCTAAGCTCATACAAAGAAAGAAATCATAAAGAATAGAGCAGAAATTAATGCAATGGAGACTAAGAAAACAATACAAAGAATTAATGAATCAAAGAGCTTGTTCTTTGAAAGAATAAATAAAATCAACAAACCCTTAGCCAACCTTATGAAAACAGAAAAAGAGAGAGAGAGAGAGAAAGACAAGACTCAAATTCAGGTAATTAGAAATGAAAAAGGTCAGGGATACAGTTGAGAGGCATAGCACCTGTGTGGCAAGCATGAGTTCCTGAGTTCAAGTCCCAGTATCAAACAAAAGATGGAATGAAAAGGTCCTATACAAATCCAAAAGAGCATCTATACTTACTTTGGGAACTTTTATATTAATAAGGAGGAAAATGCCTAACAAGTGGACAGATTCTAGTTACATACAAACTTTTATATCAAGAAGATATAAAAAAATCTAAATAGAGAAGCCAACAAGAAGTCAAGCCCTCCCTGTGAGTTGGTACTATGTGCAGGCCACTGGGAGAAGAGCCAGATGCCAGCCTTTTCCCATGAGATGATGCCATTTACAGACTGTAGGGGAGGAGAACAAGAAGTCAAATAGAAGCCAAGCCCTCCCTGTGAGTCAGTGCCACATGCAGGTTGGTGAGGGGAGAACCAGATGTCAGCTCCTTCTAGCACATGGGCTGGAAAACAAGAAAGGCCAATGTCCTCCCCTTCCCCCCAAAAGCCACCAGCTGATCTGGAGAAACACAGGCTGTGATGATAGCTATTGAGGTAAAATACAACTTAATGCTTGTAGTGTTTAGTGTTTCACTGACTTTGCAGGCCTAAAACTTGTAGTCTGATCATCTATTCAGAGGATAGCAATAGGCAATGTAGAATCTATGGGGGGATGCCCTTCTGAAGTTAGTAGCCACTGTTAATTCTCTATTATCTTGTTTTGAGGTCCTGTATTATTTTCATTGTTTTGTTGGGTTGGGTTTTATTCTGTTTGTTATTATAACCAATGGCATGGACAGCTATTTCAAAGATAATAAGGTATATCATGGTAGCCATTTTGGATTTGCTATTACCTTGTTTTGAAGTCACAAAGAACACAATAAAGTGTTCATTGTTTTGCTTTTATTAGTTCTATTCTATTCTGTTTTGTTTGATTTTTACTATGTCTGAAGTTACAGAGAGCTATTTTGAAGATAATAAGAGGCATTATAACTATTGTTGATTTTCTATTATCTTGTTTTGAAGTTCTGTATCACTTACACTCTTTTGTTTTGATTGGATTTATTCTATTTTATTTTGTTTGGCTTTATTCTTTTTAAAATAAGATTTTTTTTACAAAAAAATCTAAATAAACCAATATTAGTCAATGAAATTGAAGATGTAATTAAAAACTAACAAATAAAAGCCCAGGCTCTGATGAATTCACTGCTGAATTCTACAAGAAATTTAGAAGACCTAAGACCACTACTTCTCAAACTCTTCAATGAAGTTGAAAGAAATGCAATACCAAATTCATTCCTAGATGCAAACATTACCCTGATGCTAAAGTCACAGAATGATGCAGCTAAGAAAGAGAACTACAGGCCTATCTCCCTAATGAGCACAAATGAAAATTGAAATGAAATCCTCAATAAGCTACTAGTAAACAGAATGCAGCAAATTATCAAGAAGATTATACACCATGACCAAATAGGATTTATTCCAGGGATACTGGTTCAAAATACGCAAATCTATAAATGTAATATACCATAGTAACAGAGTCAAGGACAAAAACCATATGATTATCTCAATAGATGGAGAAAAAACATTTGACAAAATCCAACACTGATTCATGATAAAACCTTACATAAAATAGGAATAGATGGTCTTTATCTCAATCTGATAATAAGTCATCTACGACAAACCAACAGCCAACATCACAACGACTGGACAAACAGTGAAAGCTTTCACTCTAAAGTGAGGAACAAGATAAGGATGTCCTCTGTCACCACTCTTATTCAGTAGAATTCTGGAAATATAAGCCAGAGAAACTAGACAAGAGAAAGAAATAAAAGGAATAAGAATAGGAAAGGAAAAAGTTAAATTATCATTATTCAAGGATGATATGATACTCTACATCGAGGACCCCAAATACTCCACCAAAAGACTTCTAGATTTAACAATCAATTTCAGTAGCATAACTGAATACAAAGTTAACACTCAAAAATCAATCGCATTCCTATACACAAATAAAACCTCACTGAGAGAGAAATTAGGGAAACAATACCATTCAATACAGCACCCACAATAATGAAATACATAGGAATCAGTCTAATGAAGGAAGTAAAAGACCTCTACATTGAAAACTACAATAATCTGAAAAAGGAGATTGAAGAGGATATCAGAAATGGAAAGACATCCCTTGTTCTTGGGTAAGAAGAACCAATCTAGAGAAAATGGCAATACTTTCAAAATTGTTATACAGATTTAATGCAATCCTTATCTAAATTCCAACAGCATAGTTCGCAGAATTAGAGAGAACAATCCTAAAATTCATTTGGAACAAGAAGAGACCTAAACTAGCAAAGGCAATTCAGGGGAATAAAGGCAATTTATGGGGCATCACACTTCCTGACTTGAAATTATACTATAAATCTACTGTGATAAAAGCAGCATGGTACTGGCACCCCCCCCAAAAAAACACCCCCCCCAAAAAAAACCACCCCAGACCCGAGGATAAGTGGAACCAATTAGAAGGTGCAGAAACAATTCCAGACATACTTAGCTACCTTATCTTTGACAAAGATACCAGACACATTCACTGGAATAAATTAATAGATGGTGCTGGAAAAACGGTATTTTCCACGTCAAAGATTAAAATTAAATCTGCTGGACGATAGAATGAGTAGAACTCTTGAGGACTTTGTAGGCAAAGACTTTATGAACAAAACCCTGATTGTACAGGAACTATCACAAAGAATCAACAACTGGAATCTCATTTTATTAAAAAGCTTTTGCACAGCAACAGAAACTACCAACAGAGTGAGGAGACAATCCACACACTGGGAAAACATTTTTGACAGCAGTTTTTCAAAGGATTGCTGTCTAAAATATATGAAGAACTCAAAACAAAACAAAACAAAACAAAACAAAACAAAACAGATCCCCCTAAACTTAAAGATATAATCCAAAATGGGCATCTGAAATGAACAGATACTTCTCAGATGAAGAAATACAAATGGCAAATAAATATATGAAAAAATATTCAAATCATTCATCATTTGTGAAATACATATAAAAACAATGCTGAGATTCCATCTCACCCCACAAAGAAAGGCTATTGTCAAGAAATGAGCCTATTACAAATGCTAAAGGGGCTGTGGGGAAAAAGGAATCCTTTCCACTATTGGTGGGAGTGTAGACTGGTGAAACCAGTATGGAAATCACTGTGGAGATTGTTCAAAAAACTAGGATTAGAGGTCCCATTTGACCCAGATATTCCTCTTCTTTGTATCTTCCTAAAAGAATTAAAAGCATCATACCATAGCAATATGTGTGCAGCCATGTTTATAATGGCACAGTCTGTAATAGTCAAATCTTAGAAACTGCCCAAATGCCCATCACCTGATGGATGGATAAAGATGTCATGTTTTTATACAATGGAGTACTTCTCTGCCACAAAGAAGGATAAACTTGAGATATTCCTAGATAAATGGATGCACTCTGAGACCATACTCTTAAGTGAAATAAGTCACACGCATCTGTGTAAATATTGCATTGTTTCTTTGGTGTGAGAAACCAAAAGTGTTAATAAAGACCAAAATATATAATAGATATTGTGAAAATGTTTGGGAAGGGGAACGGGGTAGTGGGGAGAAGAAAGGGAAAATTTTAAAAAGATGAGAACAAAAGGAAAATATGGAAACAAAAGTTTTATAAATAAGGAGTAGAAGAGGGGTTGAAGGGAGGGTAGGGTAATGGGAAAAAAAAGAATCCAGTTATATCATGTATAGGTACAGATTCCCAATGGTGAGTGTGATCACTATGCATAAGTAAAATGTACCAATAAAAATCATTTTCTTTGAAAAAAAATGCTTGCTGCAAGTTCAAGGCCAGCCAGGGCTACACAGTGAGTTCAAGATTGGCCTGAAATAAGTAGCAAAACTCTGTCTTATGAAACAAACAAACAAACAAACAAACTTCAACTTAAAAACAAGAAGTAAAAAATGAAAATAAATCCTAATGTACGCCATCTCCGTGTATCTGCTCAGAAACACGTTCCATGTACATACCTGAAAATTGATGTATAAAATACATTTCATATACTGTCCATAATCCACCCATGTTTTTCTTCATTTCCTCAAAGATCCCTGGTAAAGTGCACTTTCCTGCATTTTTCCCCTTAATCACACATCCTGAGCATGACTTTTAATTGGTTCATTCACATTTCTCCCCCTTTTTTAAAAAGCCACTTAGTATTCCATCAGAGGATACACTATACTTTGTAAAGCAGCCCCTAATTTGCCAGAAATTCAAGACTCTAATGGATATATATATATAGTGATGTTGTTTTGAGGCGCGTGTATAAATTCCTGTACATGAAATGCTGTATAAAAGAATATACATATGTATGGGCTGCAGGTAGAGCTCAGTGGTAGAACACTCGTCTGTCTTGTGCAGGGCCCTGAGCTTGAACCCCAACCCTCAAAAAACATTAAATTTTTTGAGTTATTAGGAAATTGTCTTTCAAAATACTGTGTTATTTATACTTCTATAAAGAATGGTGGTATAATACCTTGTCAAGAATTTATGCACACAAAGGTTTGCATTTTTTGCCAATTTAGCTTTGACTTTTCATATTACATTGCTTAATTTCTGTAGTGGGGTTGTTCAGGTATATTGGTTTGTATAAAATCAAATATATCAGCCTTTTGCTTTGGGTGCTGGTGTTTATGTACATTTTATAAAGCATGCTCACTTCAGAAGTCTAAGTTCATATTTCCTACAACTTTAATGCTTTTGTTCTTTTAAAGTCTTTAATCCATCTGGGATTTATTTGAGTTTATTGACACCACATTATTTTTTCTTTTTAAATGTTTAGCCAGGTGTTTAACACTATTCATTAAGTAATCTATCTCATCTTCATTTACTTGATATAATATCTTTATTTCACATTTAGGTCTATTTCTGGAATTTGTCTTGATTCTATCCATCTGTCTGTTTCTTCCGCAGAACAAAATTGCCTTAATTATTGTTGCTTCTTAATCTGTTTTGATAATCTGATAGGGATAGTTCACCCCATTACTCTTCCCTACCTCCTCCCCTGAAATTTCCTAGCAATTACATATTTATATCACAATAATTACCGGTATCATTTTCTTAATTTTCTCCACTAAAAATGTCTGTAATGTAATGCTGTAAGTATGATGTTGCTGAATCTTTTTGATACATTACCCTTTATCGTTTCAAGAAATTTCCTTTATTGGTTTAAGACTCTTCCTTTTTCTAGGTTGCTAAGAATCTTTACATTGAGTAAGAATTTACTTAATTGAATATTTTTTCTTCATCACTTGAAATGATCATATTATATTATTATTTTTATCTGTTAATGTGATAGCATATAAGACTCAACTTCTGAATTTGAACCAGTTCTGGGTTCCTGAAATTAATTATTCCTTCTTAATACACATTTGTATATTTCACACTGCACTGAATTTGATTTACCAGTCTTGTATTTGTTTGTTGAGGTCTCTTGCATCTAGGTCCATAAATGAGTTTGAGTTCTACCTTTCTTTTCTGTTTTAGTCTTATCAGATTTGGGGAACAATACTAGATCCTCATAACATGAATTGGGCAACATTTCTCTTCTTTTATTCTCTGACATAAGTTGTTAAGAGATTTGCAGTTCCCTTCAGTTTCATAGACATGTGCAATACTTTTCGAAAGTACTGTCTTTTGTGGTGGGAGGTTTGATTATATATTTGATTTTTAAATAGTTCACATTTCCACTCCCTCCAAAGACTGTATATTTTCCTAGATCACTATGAATTTCTACCATTTTTCAAAATTTTGGACAAAAATTATAACCATTAATGATTCAATTTATTTATAGGTAAGTTCTTTATTTCTAATATTTGTTTTTCAATTTTTTACTCCTGGTTATATAAAGATTTATATTTTTATATAAATATAAGATTTATATAAAGATTTTCCCTTTTATTTCCTAGTTTTCTTGCTTTCCTTTTTTTCTTCATTTGAGACAGGGTCTTATATGTAGCTCAGGCTGGCCTTGAACTTCTGTCAATCCGCCGTCTCAGACTCCCGAGTGGGATTGCAGGCATGTGTCATCGTGCCCAGCTTTCCTAGTTTTCAAACAATAGCTTTTGGCTGTGTTGATTTGCACTGGTTTCAAACTGTGGATTATACGTTTATTGTTTTAGAGATGATCTTTCCTTTGTAAGTATGTATACTATTCACAGGTTTTAGAAAACTAAATATATAATATTTCTATCCTGCTCCTGAGCTTGGTACAATACATATTTTATCCTTAGAAATCTTTCTTTTCCATAATGACATTATTGCTTAGCATTTTGATTTTAAAGCACAAAATTATTTTGAAATGTAAGTGGTTAACTAAATTTATTGACACATTTTACTTTTTTTTTCTTAGTAGGTTTTTTGACATCCCTTAGTTGTGAAAGTTTTTTAGTGACTCTGAGACTATATATATATATATATAATATATATATAAAGTTTTATATATATATATATAACTTTATTTTCTTCTTAGTCTTAAAAATAGCTTAACTGGGTATTAGAACTATGTTAACGGTTAATTTTTTTAGTCCTGTGGTCATTTGTCTTGGGCATCTATTGTTACTCTTTCTTTTAAAAATAATTTGTCTTGTTTTCCAACAGTTTTACATTTTTTGGTGGTTTCATTATTATGACTATTGCAGTTATTTTTATTTAGCTTCTTATTTAGTTTAAAGTGTTTGGATATAAGAAATAAAATTTTTTTAAAAATTTTGATTTTTGAACACACCTGGGGAAGGTGCCTGGGCCTGTCCAGGACTCTTGTGAAGCCTGCCCCTGGTGTGTCTCTAAAATTTTTTTAAAAAGTGATTAAAAGAAAAAAAGAAAGAAAAAAAACAATAGAAGCTATAGGTTTTCAAAACAAGCTGATAGGAAATTAACAATAGTCATTATATTGCACATTGTTATCTTCAGTTAGTTCCTCAGATTGCAAGATACAGGCATGTAAAACAGATCAAGCAATACCAGCAATCACAGCTCCTTTCCTAGAACTAATAGCATCAACAGCACAATTATCTTAACTATCTTGTGTATTTATATACATATATATGTATATACACACACACACACACATATATATTTCCCTTTATTCTTTTCTATTTTTCCCCATCCCAGTTGTTCTTTTCTTTTGCACAGTTTCATTCTCTTCTACAATGTTTGTGGTACCTTTCAGACCTTATTTAATCTTTCAGTTTTTTACATGGAGATAATACAATGTTTACATATGTGAATCTGATTTATTTCACTTATGGGTATGGTCTCTAGTTCCATTCATTTATCTATAAAAGCCTTGAGTTTATCCTTTATAGCTGAGTAATACTCTATTGTATAAAAATACCACATATTTTTTATCCACTCCTCAGTTGATGAGCATTTGTGTTGTTTCCCACATTTAGCTATTACAAATTGTGCTGCTATAAACATAGATGCACGTATATCACTGTGGTATGATGTTTTCAATTCTCCTGGGAAAATATCCAGACAGGGGATATCTGAGTTGTATGGGACCTTTAATCCTAGCTTTTTGAGAAATTTCCACACTGATTTCCACAGGGGTTGTACCAGTGTACACTCCCACCAACAATCGAGAAGGGTTCCTTTTCCCCATAACCCTTCCAACATTTATTATTGGTTGATTTCTGGGTGATAGTCATTCTTTCTGGGATAAGATGTAAACTCAGTGTTGTTTTAATTTGCTAAGAAATTAAAATTTTAATTCTATAAAATTCATCATTGTTCTATTTTCTTTTTCTGAAATTCACATAAATTGGTACCTCACACTATATTTAGAAATCATTAATGGGTGTGTATATGTGTATATTATCCACATCAAGTGTAAAGATACTAATAATGACTTAACTTTTAATTTTCAAGGTTTCTGTTTTTTTTTCATATTCAACTGTTTCCCCCTTTATGCCTAATTCCAGATAATAGTTTGGATTCAGCTTAGAAAATTTTTTTATTCATTTTTAATGGCTGTGATCCTTTGTTAATTTTTCAACACCTTAAACACACTAAAATTCTTCCAACTGTTTCAGAATATTAACTTCAGAGTGCATTCATACCCTTGCAGATTTTGTTTCCTATCTTTATTATTTCATATTTTTTCATGGTCTTAGGAATTTAGTCTGCAGGTTCATTTTGAATATAAGGTTTGGGACTTCCTAGCACTTTAACTTCACCTTGCTTTTTAATTTTATAACTTTCTAGTGAGAAAGGCCTGTGGCCATCAGGCCACACACAAGATGTCACAGTAATGGCAGGGCTTTTGCCCCACTGCCACCCTGAGAACACCACAGGTGCAGGCACATACTGCGGACACTGCTTCTTTTGAAGCTTTGCCTTGTCCTCGTCTATACCCTACAAAGCTGTATTTCCAGGTAGTATGCAGGCAGGGCTTTGATTTGTAACCCACTTGCCCTATTGTTTTGTGTGGTAGCCTTGAGCTACATCCCCAGCCCTTTTTATTTTTTGAAACAGGGTCTTGCTAATTTGCTAAATTTTCTAGGCTGGACTTACTATCGTCCTGCGTCTGTCTCCCAGAGTGTTAGGATTACAGAGGTATACACCTGCACCCGACTATGCCATTTCCCCTTCTTTTAAACTCTGTTCTACTCTCTGGGTTCAAGCACACGGAAATGAAGTACTTATTACTTTCCCATCCTTCAAGGAGCACTTTTCGTCTCCACTGCCCCATGGGAGCCCAATTCCAGGTTGTCATTGCCTGCTTCTGAAAGGAGGGTCTTGTAGGTCCATGGCTTTAGTCTCACTTGTTACTTTGTATTTCTTTTCCATGGGGGTTATCTATCATGCTTTAAACCCAGCTATATACTAAATGCTGTCTCTTCTGATATTTTATATATTGGGGCAGAAGAGGGTAAGCCAATGTGTGAATTTCCTAGGCTATGACATCTTGGTAGGAAATCTGTGTGTGTGTGTGTGTGTGTGTGTGTGTGTAGCCCCCATATATGTTTTTAAAGGGCAATTCTCAGAATTTTAAAGCACCCTTATCATTTGTCAAAGTTTCAGGTGGTCATGGTTTGTCGGTTTTCAGAAACAAGTTCACATGGTCATCTCTAGAAACTTCAATTTATTAAACTCCCAATGCATAATCAAGACTTTTCCTTTATGCTTTTTCCCAGCAATATAGTGAGACTTTTGGAGCCTTTAATTTATAGGCAATATTCTTTGCTCCATACCTAGCACTGAAGTTAGTGATGATAAAGAGTAAGGGGTGGGGACAAGGGAAAGATTATATTGGGGGCTCAGATGATGGAGCTTCCAGGTCATATTTTTTAAGTGATTTTTTTTTGTCTAACGTAGCAGGTTGTGTAATATATATTCTCTGATCTAGTTAGTTGTACTGTTTGATTTAAGAAAGCAGGCATTGGAGTAGTAATTGTTTTTCCATATCGTATTTCTTATATTATTATTACTCACATGATGCAGGTTCACTTAATATTGAAATCAATAAAATGAAAAGAAAGTATACTCCCATTTCTTTGATTCTTTTTATTGCATATTTTCCCCTTTTTTGATGTATATATTTTAAGATGTACAACATAAGGTTTTGATATACTTATTCAGAGTAAAATGGTTTCTTTAGTTCTTAAATATGAAGTAATCTTGTCATATTCCTGCTATGGCTATTTTTTTTCAAAAGTAGAATTTTTTTATATTCTCACAGGGAAATCATTTAAGGTACATGCTGAATTCCCATGAACATAGAAAGTCTTTGTTTCTTTGAGGGGAAAGGATATTTTGGGTCTAGCAGGTCACCCTGTTAGGAGAGGTAATGAAATCTACCTCAGAAAACGGGCAGTTCTCCAGGCTGCGTGCTGCTGTTTTCCTTTCTACCGCATAAGATTTCGGGTGAATTTTGCATCAGTAAATTTCTAGGTCATTAAAAGGGGTCCAAAATGTACAAACTACTGAGTTTCTAAAAGGATGGGTTCTATAAAAACTGAGAAACTGATTAAATTAATAGTGTCTTTTGGAATCTTGGATTGCTTTTATTGAATCTAATGGCAAGTGCCTTCAGATGTGTGCTTATGCCTCACAATTTTTGCTTTTTCTTGCAAGGACTTGCAAAGGGTTTGACAAACACTTGCTAAGTTGATTTACAAAACACCATTGGCACAATCTCAGCCTTTTAATCACGACAAACCTCAAGGCTGACAAAGTGCATGTTGATGTCCTTGTTTTCTATCTAATGAAAATATTTAATTTTCAGAATGAACTGAATGTCATCCCAGCTTTACTTAATACCAACCTTGCCTACGATGACAAATTATCCTCAAGGGCAGTACTGTGGCCCCAGAGTCCCAGAGTAAGGCCACTTGCTCTGGATTTTCACTCTAGATACCAGTTTATTTATCTTTCTTATCAAGCACAGGAAATCTTTATGAAAATCCAAAGTACCAAAGTGTTTTCCTTACAATCCATTATTTCTGGAAAAGAATAAATCCTCGAATTGTAGAATTAATTAAATTTTTACGACTTCATAGTGAAAACATTTCTGTCTGTAGGTCACCAATGCACCTCATAAAACCTAGGGGATAAGTCACTGGTAATTTTTTGATTCACTGCCTTTGAATGAATTCATCTGTCTTGCTAATGGTGGAAAGAGAGATATAGCCTTCAATTTTTTTGTGTGTCTAAAAGGGAACATTCTTGGGTCTGTTGTTCTTTTGTATTAATTTAGGGAATGATCACTTAAACCTTAGGAAGAAGTTTCTCAAGCCATTCAATTATAAAAATGTGGACCTTGATATTGTACTCAGTGAAATAAAGTCGTAGCTGCTGCTGCTGCTGGTGTAGAGAATCTTCTGTTAGGCACCTTTTTCATGATCATATTAGTATTATCGTCTAAAACAGTCAGTAGAGTGAGCTGAGCCCAGTAGCTTGTTTTGTTTGGCCAATATACTTGTAATGATGGAGAAAAGAGTCTCAATTGCTTGCTCAAGGGACAGTATCAAAGAATTTCTCTCTTTTCCTCCTAAGCTGAGGGCAAAACCCACACTTCTCAACTGACTAGAGCATAATACACCATTTGTAGTCCTACCTTCCTTGTCTATACTTCCCAACTGTAACCTTTACAAATTAAGATGATAGTCATCTTACCTTACAGATATTTCTCATCTTAGAATTAACTTATTTTGTATGAATTTAAGCTAGACAACCCCAACAATGCAGCCAAAGGCATTGGCTTTTCCCTCAGATGAAAATACCAGACAGTAATCAGATTTTTGCTACCAGACAACCAAAGATGCACATATCTGCCATAAATAAGTTCACTGGGTATTTTATTCTACTAGAGGTCAGCCTATTAAATGTACTGTAGTTAAGAGTTGCATGTATTAGGGAATCTCTCAAAGTGATGTATCATGTTATGATTATGAAGAAAAAGATTTCCACATTGAAAAAATAATTTTAAATAATTTTAAAATTATGTTTGTATGGATGTATTTGGTTTTTTGAGACAGGATCTCACTTTGTATTCAGGTTGACCTTGAACTCACTATGTAGCCTAGGCTGGCCTTGAACTCATGGAAAGCCTCAATTTTTAAAATTTTAAATTACTTTTAAGGTAGCCAGGCATGATGCTACATGCCTGTAATTCCAGCACCCTGGGAGGCAGAGGCAGAAGAATTGCAAGTTTAAGTCCATTCGAGCCAACTCAGTGACTTATTGAGTCCCTGTGTGAAAAAAGAAGGGGTCACAAGGTAGCTCAGTGCAAAGGCTCTTCATTCAATCTTCAGTTAAAATCAGCGACTCAGAGGAAATTGCAGTGGAGCTCTCTAAGTTAGTACTGCTGTCTCCTTTGGTTTTATGGGTCTCATGATTGCACATGGCACAGTAAAGACAACTAGTTCTTTTCCTTCATGTAGTTTTGGTGTGATTCCTTGTACTTAAAAGCTTGGCAACTGCTAGAAACCATCTCTCAAACAGAGCAGGCTCCAGGACATTACAGCTACAGCTTGGAGAAAGCCCCATGTGACACTAACCTACTCCTCCTCTAAGAACAGTCCTACAGCTGAGCTAAGACAGCAATCACTACATCCACAAATAAGATAGGGCAACAAATTAAAAGAATCTAAAATGCTCCTGTAATCTGATGACAAGAACCGGCATGTTAGAGAAATACATTCAGACCAATAGGACAGCATCAGGAGACCAGACTTGATCCTGTGGACAAATGATCAACTAAGTTTCAACAAGGGTATCAAGAATTCAAATGTCAAAGGATGAATTTTTGAATTACTGATGCTGAGAAAACTGGTTATCTATGTATAAAAAGTGGGACCCTTATGCTATACACATAAATGGGTTAAAGATTTACATGCAAGGCTTGAAACCATAAAACTCCTAGAAGAAAAATTAGGAAAACAAGTTTAACAATGATTTTTAAAACACACACATGAGCGTGCACACACCACACACACACACACACACACACACACATACACACACACACACCAGGCATAAGGCCGAAATGTAAACAGGTAAGACCATATTAAACTAAAAAGCTTCTGCATAGCAAAGGAAATGAGAAACAAAATGACCAAGCAACCTATGGATTCAGAAGAAATATTTGCAAATGTTATATCTGATAAAGGATTCATATTAAAACACATAATTCCTGCAACTGAATATTTAAAAACCCCAAATAATTGAATTTAAAAAATAGCCAAGGGATGCGAGCAGACGCTTTTCCATTGGCCATACCAAGAGGCTCGAGGAATATATGACAAGGAGCTCAACATCACTAGTCATCAGTGAAGTTCAAATTGAAACCACAATGAGAAGTCACATCTTAGGATGACTCATATTCAAAGAAAAAGGGAAGTCTTGGTAAGGGTATGAAGATAAAGGAATCCCTCTTTACCGTTGGTGGGAATATAAATTACACATGAAAGGTTCTCAAGCAATTAAAGATAGAACTGTGATATGGCCTACTCGTTTCTTCGTATATTTTCAAAGGACTTGAAACCAACACATGGTAGAGACATTTGCACTCCTAAGTTCACTGTGGCATCGTTCTCAATAGCTATGGTATAGAGGCAACTCAGATATCCATGGATAAGTAAGTAGAGAAATTTGTGGTATATACATACAATAGAGTATTACTCAGCCATACAAAAGAAGGAAATTCTGCTTTTTGTGAGAATTATGCTAAACACAGACACAGAAAGACAAATGCTGTATGATTTAATTTCTATTTGGAATCTAATTTCAAACTCATAGAAGTGGAGAGTAGAACAGTGGTTGACAAGAGTGAGAGGGAAATGTGGAGGTGATGGTTTAAGGGAACAAAGTTTCAGCACAGTGCCTATTGCCAACAACACGGTATTAGATACTTACAGTTGCTGAGAGAAACCTAACAATATTGTGTTTACATAAAGATGCTAAGAGGGTACGTCTCATGTTGAGTACTCTTAACAAAACAAAACAAAACAAAACAAAACAAAAAGTAATGCTAAGGGGGCAAAAAGAAACTAGACGGTGAGAGCTAAGTTTATGGATTTGCATGCTGATCTCCAAACTCTTTGAGATGCAATTATAGAAAATGTACAACATACTAACTTGATTTTAAAGACAAAGAAAAGCTTGTGGAACATACGCTAATCAAAGACTATCACAGCATGAATGTCTTAGTTACTTTTCTCATCGCTGAGACAAAATGCCCAACACCCAAAGTTGAAAGAGGAAAGATTTATTTGGCTCAGTTCATAGAGGTTTCTGCTCATAGTTGGCTGGCTCCAAAGCAAGGTGGCATGACAGAGGGACAATGCAGCGGAGAAATAGTTCAGGGCAGGCAGAAGATGTGAAGCAGCGAGGAAGAAGTGACAAGCAACAAGCCACAACATCAGCAGCCCTGTTTTTTGTTTTATGTTTTGTCAGGTTATCTGCCTTTAGGGTGGGTAGTACTCACACCTTTAATCCTAGCATTGCACTGTAAATCAATTCTAGCAACATATTTTTAATCCCAGCATCAAACATTGTAGACCCAGCCATCTCCAAAAAGCCCCATGTATAACCACATGAGGCTTTAGGGGGCATCTCGACCCGAGCCATAACAGGAGAGAGTTGGAGAGGTGCTGATTACTTGGCCTGACTTGGGGTCAGAGTTGGAGAAGTACACTATCGATACAAACAGACGAGACTCCAGGCCACTCCTGACACAAGGTACCTTAAGAAAATCCAGCAGATACAACAAAATGAACATCTAATATGAAAAAATTCATTGCAGCTCCAAAAGACACTTCTGAAGACCATAGACTCTGTGTGCCTCTTTTCTTCCCTAGATGTTTGCTTGTGAAGTTGCAGTTTTTTCCATTTGCATTTTTTCCCTGTTCCAAAATCACATTTCTTTCTTCCGGTACCAAAGCTTTCACTCCCAGCTCTGCCAGTGTGTGCTGCTTTGGCAAAGCCAAAAGGCTGTCTGGTCCTCACCTTATCTCCCTTGCTGGTGACTTGTACATTCTGTTTCTTAATCTGAATAATTTTTCATTGGCTTTTAAAGTTAACTATTTTTTAACCAGACTACAGTTCAAAATTAGTGTTTCTCTAGTAGTCAAGAATTTATAACCTGTAGTACTGTTATTTATTTTAGGGAATTCTGCTGACTAATCTATGTTTAAAACACTTTTAATTGTGAGTTCTCTACTTCAGAAACCTCAAGAAACCTCTGTTGGGTTTCGTTTTGACCTTACACAATGATTACCTTTCCTCTTCTCTCTATCTCTTTTTTCTCTGTGCTCACCTCCATTAGTTTAAGCCTTTTATAAAATATTAGAATCTTATTTTAGCTGGTCACAGTTTAGTCCTTATTATTCTAGCAGAGTTCTAAAGTGCTTAGTCTTCAGTTTCTCACTTTAACTTTATAATCTCCTTTTTATCTTTTTATTGTTCTATGATATTTACTCTTTAAAATATGTTATTGCATTCTTCAAAAATGCAGTATAATTACATAGGATTGTCTTCTTTACCTTGGCTTGTGTTTTCTTCCAGTCATCCTTCATTTGTCATTTTTCTATTCAGTCTCATTCATAATATAAATTTAGCGAGTATCTACTATGGGCTGCACACTGTTCTTAACGCTAAGGTAAGACCTGTTAGAGAAACCAAATTCCTGCATTCATGGGTGTTACATCCCAGAGATAGAAGTCAGACAACAAATAAACAAATATGTAATCACAAGTCAAGTAAAACTGATTGCCTCAAGAGCCAGGTAGTAAATATTTTGGGTTTGTCAACTGTATGGTTTCTTGTCTCAACTACACAGCTCTGCCTTTGTCATACAAAAATGGCCATAAATAAAAATAAATGAATAAGTGCTGCTGTGTTCCAATAAAACCTTGCCAGAATCTGTTTAGGACAATTATTTTCTGATGTCAACCTTGCCCTCTCATTGGGATTACTCCCTGAGAGCATTTTGTGTAGCTAAATCACAAGGAGGCCTAAGGTCATAAGTGGCTGAGGGAAGAAAAGAGAAACTAATAATCAGCCTGCAAGAAGGATTGGAAAGCAAAAAAAAACAAAAAACAAAATAAACAAACAATGGGTGGGTTCCACCTGTGCAGAATCCCTGTCCTTCACTCAGAGTTATTTGGAGACCAAGGAGCAGAGGACATTTTAGACACTTCCGGTCATGATTTATTCTGGTTGTCCATGTAAAAGGGCTTAAAGATTGGAATTCAATACAGGACTCTTCCTGTAATTCACCCGGCCTGCTATGGAAGGTGACTTAGCAATTAATGTGAGGCCCAGAGAAAGAGAGAATCCACACAACAAAAACATTCCCTGAAGGAGTAAGAGGCCAGAGGCATTGTAATGATACCTGCTGACTCAGTGTTTCTTCTATTTCCTGGTTTCTTTTACACACAAGGCATAATTTCAGTTAGTGAAGTGTCTGCTTATTTTCTTAGGCCACTAAATGCTTGAAAAATACATTTTAAAACTCTTATAAACAGCTGGTTCTTATTCAATGCAGAAACAAAGGCAGATAGACAAAGAGAAGAAAATAAAAATGGTTCTTAATCCCTCCTTCTGAGATAACCAGTGTTAACATTTTGAGTTATACTCTCCCAAATAATTTCCTGTGAATACAAGTCTATTTCAAATATTAACATACATTAAGTGTATTATTTGCAATTAAACATTAAAATGATCTCATTTTGAATATCTAACATACCACAGCCCTCAGATAGTAATACATGATACAAAATATACCAGATATGCAATGTTCTTAAATTGAACCCTACTTTTTGTATTTACTAATACCTTATAAAATCTTTCTCAGATCTCTAAGTGTTCTTTTTGCAGTGGTTGTGTAGTATTCCATTGCACAGATGTACCATAATTTATTGAAAGAATCTCTTGGTTTTGAGAATTTACTTCTATTTTTCTGGTCATTATGAATAACACTAACCTGACTATCCTTTCATTTAAATGCAGGCATACATTCTTTCCTTGTGTGTGTGTGCTTTTTGCCATAGAATTGTTCTTTATAAATATATTTTACTTTGTCTTGGCATTTGTAGAATTTTTATGTTGAAAATTAGTTTGCCACAGGAGAAATTCTGGTTCCTTTTGCTAGTTTGGGTTGCGTGGGAGGTGATGGAGGCATCGGGTCTGGATTAGAATTAGGATTTTGGTGCTCTCTGGTGCAGTATCACTAGGAGATGAGACCCACGTAGCTCCTTGAAGAGATTAAGGCATCCAGGAGAGGGAAATTGTGAGAGCCAGAAATCCCATTGTTATCATCACCACCTAACACCAGGAGAGCGCCATTAAACCACTAAATACTAAAAAATGGGCCTGAAAAAAAATCCAAAGTGTGTCGCTGGCTAACAAAGGGCACAACATTCATAGTGCAGGTTGACACTTAGCCCTTAACATACCGTGACAGCACCAGGCTCCATGGGGTGTGTCAGATCAGGGACCCTGAAGAAGGCTGTTTCGCTGTCTGCGGCTCCACTGCATGCACTAACGTTACAGAAACCTCTGCATGGAGACCATAAAATTCATATTTTTTGACATATGACCCAGGCTGGTCAAGTCCATCAGGGAAATATATACAGAGAAGGGTGGGGCTCTCACATCTTATTCATATTTATCCTTTTTTGTGTAAGCCCCCTGCTATTTTCCTGATTATGTAGGATACAGCAGGCTCTGGGGAAATAAGTATTGTAAAGTTGGCAGGTAGAAGGGGTTTTTGGCTGTTGTTTTTCAAACATATTACACATATTTTTACATTATTAAAAACACACGCACACTCACAACTCCATTTCCCCAGAAGCCTCTTCAGCTGACTCGTGTCAGGCCTAGTGATTTATAAGATTGTTTGCATATATTATATTTTAAAACACATATTGCTTTTGTAAAATGTGTATTTATTATACATTTTGAAATTCATAATATGTACTGGAAAAGCTGCCTCTGTCTTGCTGGATCTGAGACAGTCTGTCAAGAGAGCACATTTCTGGAAGGGACAAATTCTTTAGATGGAGCCAACCGGTTGTTCCTCTGCAGCCCCCATGGTGGATTGGTCTCATCTTTCTTTTCTTTCTTTCTTTCTTTCTTTCTTTCTTTCTTTCTTTCTTTCTTTCTTTCCTTTCTTTCTTTCTTTCTTTCTTTCTTCATTCTTTCTTTCTTTCTTCTTTCTTCTTTCTTTCTTTCTTTCTTTCTCTTTCTCTCTTACCTCTTTCTGTCACACACACCCTTTTTCTCTTTCCCTCCTATGTGTCATACTCATGCATATAATAAAATCACAGTCCCAGAAGAATACCCTGTTAGGAATAAATCTTATTTTTAAAGCCACACAGTAATCATTAGACCAGATAAACCTGTTCAAAACAGCAATTCAGAACTCTACAGATTGGGTTACCAAAAACTAGGAAATGACTGAATCCTTGTGAAATGAGTTCCAATTCCCTATATTGTGACCCTGAGGACAAGAGTCACATCTGAAATGGAATTGTGCATTCAGTGTCCAGCAGGGGTGTTCCAGACCCTGATCTCCTTCCTCCAGCTGGGCGGGTTGCTGTGTGGGTGTATAAGTGCCCTCGGCTCTGCCCACATACATCCTGGGGAAACAGACATCCTCATTCACCACGAGTCCTGTTCTGGGAAGCCTTGCAGTTCTCCCTTTGCTCTCTCAGGACTCAGAATGGTCCACGGAGCCCCTGCGCCAGCAGAGATAGACTGCCCGTGCCCCCATTAAGGCTCTGACCCTGCACATTTGCTCTTAGACTTTCAGTCTCAGTGGGGAGATGAGGAGGAGGAGGTCCAGGGGTCTGGTTTTTTATCAGCATGGCTATCAGCTATCTAGCGTGCCACACCATGAAAGGAGCAGAGATGGGTAGCCGGGCTGGCCAGGTGGAGAGGCAGGGAGACAGAAGAGCAGCCTGGGGAAGCATCCAGAATCATTTCCCCCGTGTGAATCACCCAGAGGAATGCAGGGCTCCCGGTCCCAGACAGAAGCTGGATTTGGCAGCCCCGGTGAGATCCAGTTCCTTCATCTTGCCTATTAGCATAAGAAGGAAAAATGAACCCAGGTGCCGAGACCCTGCTCATGTACACTGACAAAATCCCATCGATCCACACCTGCACTGATGGCTGAAGCTGCTTTTCCTCACCTACGGAAAATGGGAACCAGCTTGAAAACACACAAAAAGCACTGGGTGTAGGCTCTGTGCCTCGGTCTTGTGGAAGCTGCTGACCAGATGTGTGTACGTAGCTACTCAGCCTGCTGTCGGCAGAAGAGATGGATTTCTTCAGCGTTCGTGTTATCAAACCCTCATACTTTGTCACCCACTAACTCAGTTTTCCCCGCAGATGTGTTGGACTGCCTCCTCTGAAGCTTTTATAGTAGCTGCTGCCTCCACCATGCACAAAAGGCAGTACAAGAGCCAAGATTATGTCTTCAGTGCATTATGGGCCCATGCAGTGCATATATCTTCAGTAAATAACCGCCCATTTTCACATGGATTATTTAGAATTTCTGATGAAACTGCAGAAATGTCAATGCAGGGTGCGAGCTACCAATCAGAGCACAGCTCTGTGACCCCTCTCTTCTTCAGCCCGACTGCTATTATCTTCAAGGGGGAAAAAATCCTCCTTGTCTCTTGTTATACCTATTTTATGATCTAGGATGCTGTTAATAACTACTTTGTGTTACATAAAACAGATACATTAATGTCACCAGGTCCCAAAAGTACTGAATCAACTCTACTCCTCCCAAAAGGAAGGCACGGGGGATGAACAGAAGGAAGGACTAAATAGGGGCTCCTCTCCTACAATGGGAGGGAGAGAGGTGCCTGATTGCTGACCCAGTCCTCTTTGAAGTAGGATATTCAAAGGGCCACGCGGTCAGGAGGAAGACGGGGTATCTGGCTGAACACCCCTCCAAAGGGGAAACAAATGGAGTGTGAGGTTTGAGTTGGTGACTGAAAGCTCCTCTGACTTGACTATGTGTATGTTTCCAGTGAAGATCTTCAGAGAGAGGGCTAAGGGGGAGGCATGTGGCTCCCTTGTTAGCAAAGACTTCACCTTTTTGGGGCTAATGAAAGTGGATGATTCAAAGCAATGTCTTCAGGAGACCCAGTCATTTGTTTTCAATGCAGAGAAAAAGTCACTCCACTTCGCATCCCATGTGATATGCACCAGATATTTGTCTCTAACAAAGGAGGTGGCAGGAAGGGTATCGGACAGAGAAGCACTACTCAGTGGCTTGCGTGTATGGCTCTTGCATCCATAGTGAGGTCTCAGGCTGGTCAGCCAGGTCCTGTCACCTTGAAGACCATCCCAAGGCAGAAGTCACGGACATCTTTTTCTATATTCTCTCCTACAACCAGGCCAGCCCATCTCCCGTTGTGGAGACTAAAGAGGCAACCAGCCACTCACTTGCCATCCTAGGGAGCATCGGAAGGAGCACAAACCTCCCTGATGAATCCAGATACAGATGTGAATGGGAATAAAAGAGGGAGTCTGATAGAGAGGGGCTTTGGAAAGTCTCACCACCCATCACACTACACAGGATACTTTGGGATGCTCTGTCCTTGGCTCATGACTGCTATGATCATTAATTTTAGGATGGAGGTGATAAAAAAGAGCCATAAATATGAAACAGTGTAAACACACACACACACACACACACATGGATACACTTGGCTCTCCATAACTGTGGGTTCCACATTGGTAGATTCTATTACCCATGGATGAAAAATATTTGAAAAAATTTCAACAAAAATAATGCCATTAAAATAAAAATAAGCAAGAAGTAAAAAACAAATACAGTATAACTAGCCCCATAACATTTACACCTTGTTAGGGATTATAAGTAACCTCGAGGTGGTTTCTACGGGAGGATGTGTGTAGGTTATCAGCAAGTGCTACACCACTTTCCATAAGGGATTTGAGTATCTGTATCTGGTATTTGTAGAGGGTCCTGGAACAAATTCCTTGCAAATACCAAAGGACATATGCATACTTACATATAAACTAAGGATAACTCATTTCTGTGAAGCACAAGGGTTCGGCATGTATTTATTGTATGCCCACTGTGTGTCAGGCACTGCGCCCAACTGCACTCAGCCTCTGAGCCAAGGGGTCACCGTAGAGGAAGCCTCCAATCACACAATGGAGTGAGCATAAAACCATGCGAGAATCTGACAGGAGATTGGAGCTCTTCTGAGCAGTTAAGAAGACTTCTCTAAGGAAGCATAGAGAAGCTGAGAGGGGAAAAGATGAGTGGAATGACGCGGATGAAAAGCAATTCCATGCGGAAGGGAGAGCTCGTGCAAAGGCCTTGCAGAGGCCAGGAGATGCGTACAAGGGAACAAGGACAACATAGGGCTTTATGTCATTCACAAACGTTCCAGGCTTGGAATTTCACTTGTCAGTTCAGGAAAGAAGCTTCATCTGGCCCTACACTCAGCGTGGGACTGATGGAGAGATAGGCTTTTTCCCATCATATTCATATTACACGTCACTATGAGGGTGCCTGGCTTTCCTTAGGCACTGGCCTCTTACCAGGGACTTGCTTCATTGCTCTATGACCTACCCTTTGCCTGTTTGGGGGTCTAGGGAGTAGGTCAGGGTAGCTAGAAGAGGAAGGAATTACATAGGGTTTTCACAGAGTCCCCAGGCCCTCCACCTCTGTTTCCCAAGTTGCCAGACAAATCTGGGACTTAGCTGTGTGCCTGGAAGCAGAGTTAAGGAACTTTGGTTAGTTACCCATTCAGAGTAAACCCAGGGGGATCATGTGTGAGTACGTGAGAAACTCGGAACATGGAGGGTAAGAAGAGAAAACATGGCATTTGGGAATAGCACCTGAATAACTGGCTGATCAAGGCTGGTGACTTCTACTAAGAGTTTGGAAACTGCAAAGCCACTAGAAAGATTGCCTAGTCCATCTGGTTGATCTCTCTGGCCACAAGGAACCCAAATTGCACAGGATAAAAACGCACTTCATTTACTGGGTGTCCAACTGCCCTATAGGGTGCTGTTGGATTAGTCCATTCTCCTTCTGATGGTCCCAGCTCTGCATATGTCCACTTAGACCAGGCCTTACCCCAGCACTGTCTCCCCTGCCATCACAGCACACCAGGTGCACAGATGTCCCCATGACTTCCCTCAGAGGGGAAGACAGGAGATTGCAGGCTGGAGTGAGAGACCTTCCTCACAAAAGGAATGAGGCTCCCCGGGGCCGGGTGGAGGCCTTTGAGAAACTACCAGTGAAATAAAGTGTTCTGAATTTTCTGGGAGTTGAATTTTCTCTGGAATGAAGGTTTATTGGCCCTTTGCTGATTATGAGATTATACTGCAGGCTTCCAGAGAGATGTGCGAGGGATCATGTAAATCCTGCATCCTGGCAAAAGGAGAAAAACACTAATTTTTCATTAGTGACATCTCAACATCTGTTTACTGCTGATTGGAAAGCTCAAAATGGGGATGGCATCTACTAATCCCATCTCTGTAATGGACAGTCACCCAAAGACGTCTGTGTACCTGGGGGACAGGTACCTTGGCCCTGAAGGAATAGGTAGGTACATTTAACCATTTGTTCTGAGCCAGAACCCATTACCAGCCATCATGGCCATTTTAAGAGAGCACAACAGGCTTCTGTGAAGGTGTTTTTGAAGATGATTTTGATCATTTCTCATGAATGGCCTACATGACCTTACCAAAGTTAACTGGGCCTGGCTCTGTGTTGGCTTTGAGTATGCCATATACTCTGGGAAAAGTTTACGGTGCTGATCATTTGTCAGGCTTCTTGCTTAGCTTTAATAATGTTTTGTCTACATGTGTAGAAGAGGTCCAACACCAAACAGGTAAAGATGGACTGATTTTCAGGAGTAGAGGCAGGAATTTCCACTGGAATTCTTAGGATTATGAATTTAAACAAAAGGCAGGAATGATTACACACAGTACTTTTAAGATTTTGGTGCCCTTCATGTCTCTATAGTTTAATTAACTATATCTTATTTTCTATTTTTTGTTATTGGTGCATGAAAGTGATAGTGAGAATATTCCCTAGAGGACATTGGAGTAAAGGAAAGGAATTTAAAAAATGTTGATTTTCAAGTTTAACTCTTTGTGCATAGAGTCACCCCCAAAGAGACAGACTAATATACTGGCTAGCATGGCCATGCTTACTGGGTGTGCCAACATATACAACAGGAAAACACGTCCATCAGGAAGTGGGTTGGTCAGTCCACAGCAGCAGAGAAGTGTGGCTTATGGAAGCCAACTTGGCAATGCCTCGTGGAAACTATTCATCAGAGTTAGAACATTATTGGAGTTTTTTTTGTTTGCTTTTTTATTTTGGCAAAGCCACTGTGAATATGGACTCACTAAGTGTTGGTCAACAGATTTTGAGGATTTGCAATCATTGGTAAGACTACCCATTATATATTTGCTTCAAATGCTTTATTTTAATCAGGTTCAATGTTCTCTAGAAAACCTTTGGATTACTCCTTGACTTTCTAAGTAAATGTGCCTATAAGAATAAGGTTTGGTGTTAAAATTCAGCAAAATTCAGTTTCTGGGATAGCTGTGACTCAGTGTTGATTAATATATTTACAGTTTGATTATGATTTGGGTTCCCATGTAGCTTTATTTAAATGGCAAGAAGAGCTAGATGTGTTGGTATTTATTACAATGAGTTATCTTCTTTTCTAAGCTGTAAATTTGTATGTTACCTTTATTTTATTTCACAAATTTGACTAAGGGAGTTAATCCTTCAAAAGAGGTGGGTTCATTCCTGGAATGTGGGAGTCACTGTCATCAGTCTTGCTACCTTGGAAGGCTGAAAACCATCCAGGTGACAAATGCCATACCAAAAGCCTCAAAGCCTTTCTCCAGTTAAGCAGTCTTTCCTCTCCTGGTGTTGCGGTGTTACTCATAGTTCATTTTCTGCAAACAACAGTAAGGACCCTTCAAACTAGAAGGCAGGGGGCTGGGCAATGTGCTCTTTGCTCTGGGCTGTGAAGACAGAGAGCAGGCATGGGACCAAGGAACCCATACAGAAGATCAGATCTCATAGTCACCATGCATAAGGCAGAGATGTGTTCCTACGAGTGGCTCTGCAGATGGGTATTAATCTTGGCGTCTACAGCCACACTCTTCTGTGTGTCTTACTTTCAATTTTCCAGAGATTGAATCCGTGAGTGTGGGGAGGGGCTGTCTTCCTCTATTGTTTCCTGGCTGTTTAGCACTTAAGCTAACCAGTGGTTCAGGAAACAACAGAAAACAAAACCTGGTTTTGTCTGGGTGTCTGCTGGTTTGATGGAAGTATCTGGAGAAAGGTGTGAATTTTTTATAGGTCTAAGTGGTGTATTTATTAAGCTTTTCTTATTGGCTCTAAGAATTAAGTCTGATTTGCAAAAGCTCTATTTCCATTTGTTCCCCACCCCTCTCTCTCTCTCTCAAAATCCCTTTTCCCTTCCTTCCCCCCACTTCCTCTCCCCTTCTCTTATTTTCCTTCCCACTTAAAAAAGATCTTCCTGTTTCCTGTTATCTATCTTTTTTACAAATAGGAAGGGGAAAAGTTAGAGGAAGCAGGAAGGCATTAGAGGGGAAGGGGACAGAAAAAAAGAACTAAGATGTTATGTGCATTTATAAACTCCCTGCAATACATGTAATCATTACGTACTTCTAAGTCTTACTAATAAAAAATTAAAAAAAAGAATTAAGCTCTATGTAATTGATTTTCAGTACAGTTTTCAAACTTCTGCAACCAGTTTTTTCTTCACAGTGTTAGAAATTCTCTCTGAACAGTTTGTAATGTTCTTAGAGCTACCATTTCCAGAAGAAGTTGATAACATTTAGGATGTCAGCAAATCCATTTGCTTTTGGCAAATTTTATTAATGACAGAGACAGGAGTTTCTGCAGAGGGGTGATGGGGGTTGCTGAGAGCCAGTGAGGGACTGGACTGAGTTAGCAAGAGGCCTGCAAGACTAAGGCAGAAGCTGCTTCTTTGCACCTTGGCCTGGGCCTGGAAGGGCAGGGGCTGTTGGGATGGAGGAAATGCAAGAGCAAGATGTGCGGAGAGGAGGAGGGACAATGTTGTGCCTGGACTTTACCCCCCAGGCACCTCCTTGGCAGGAAGTAGCTTTCTTCAAACATGGCATGGCATTGTCCCCCATTGTTCCTTTGCCATTTCCAATCGCATTGGCAGCAAGAATGGTACCCTGGCCACCTGGAATGGGGTTGCATGGTTGAGCCATGGTTCATACATCATCCTCAGAGGGGCTTACGGTTCCAGCCTTTTCTTTACAATCCCCCCCCAACCCGTGTGTGTGTGTGTGTGTCTGTGTCTGTGTCTGTGTGTATGTGTGTATTTCAAGCCATAGAACCCCAACCTTTGGAAATAACTGAGGCAATTGGTTCCTATTACCAGCTAAATGCTTAGGAAATTTCATTTTAAGAGACATAACTGAAAATGACATAAAAGTGTCCAAACTCTCTTATTTAAAAACATCACTACAAGCAAAGTCCTTGTATGATAATGTGTAAGTGGAATGTTACAACTGAATTATGAAGATTGTGGAAATAAAACCTAGGAAGCAAAGATGAGAGATCTTTAATGGGCCTCCCATGCTTTCAAGGTGGGAAATTAACACTACGCATCTATGTTTCTAGACTTCATTTTGAAAACATACCCAAGGACAGACTACAGTATAGTCCTAATGTGAAGACAATCTAGATGAGTCCAATTGGAAATTACTTTCATTTAGCATGTTTAAGATTGACTGGTACATTAGAAAATGTAACAAATTTACAAGACAACAATTCTGTTAATTGTTTCCTTCTTGCTTTCTACTTCTCTATTCCCCAGTCCCATATTCAGAAAGATGTAGAAATATAATTCATACCCTGGATCAGTTATCAGTTACCCCAGATAGACAGTTTTATACTGATGGTCCCCAACTTAATCATGGCTCCACTTTGAATTTTTTTTTGACTTTACAATGTTGTGAAAGCAGATCCAGACAGCCAATTTATTTTCACCTTTGGTACAGTAAACTAAACAAGATACCAGCACTTTAATATAAAACAGGCTTTGTGAGAGATGATTTTGCCCAACTGTAGGCTGACGTAAGAATTCTGAGCATGTTTAAATCAGGGTAGGCTATGATGTCCAGTAGTTTAGGTAGATTAGATGCATTTCTGTCTTAAAGTGGTTTTATTGGGACATAATCCCATTGTAAATTGGGAAACATCAGTATTAGATCTTGATTATGGGTAGATTCTTTGTGTTGATTTGTCTAAAACAAAATACTACTATTACTGATATGATGATAATGATAATAAACATCTATCATGTACTGTTCAAAGTACTTTTTATGCGTCATCTCATTTAATTTTATAATAGTCACATGAAACATGGAATTATTAGCTATTTTTTAGATATGAAAACAGAGCCAGAAAGGTTAAATAATTGCCTATAATCACTGAGCTAGCAAGCAGAGGAATCAAAATACAAATCTAAGTCTCTGAGTTTACATGTTTGATGAAGAATGCTCTCAGGGTCCTGGTGAAATGGGTACTAATCCTAGGACAAGTCTGTTTGTATTTCGGGGGGCACCATCAGTCCCCCAGTCTCCTCATTCATACCAGACACTGGTAACCGTGTCCTTTTATATGGATGCAGTAGATGCATTAAAAACATGTATACTCACAACAAATAACCCCTCTTTTGGTCCTTATTTATAGTACGTTGTAAGTAGAATCTGGTAAACAGAAGATAAACTATTCAAAGTGGAGGTAAATGAGCTTCTATAACTTCTGTAACCTGCTTCATTTAGCATGGAGGAGTCAAATAGGACAGATGTAGCTTTGATACTTTGCGTATTTCTCATTTTCAAAGAGAAACAAGCCACAATAGAGGGAGAATGCTTGCAGGATTTGGAGTTGGGCAAACCAGATTCAAAACTTGTTCTTTTACTATGTGACCTTGGGTAAGTTACAGCATCTCTATGATCCTCCATTCTTGCCTCTGAAAAATGTCTTGGTGATAACAACATTATCTTGTTGGTAGCAGAGATGAGATAGCATTCAGCACAAAACCTGGCACAGAATGAGAACACAATTAATATTAGGCTGTGTTTTACTTATATTGTTTTCTACTTCTGTAGTTTTAAAAGAGTCTGCTGTTGATTGTTACAGAGGATAATTAGGTGGAAAACTCACAGAATGTATTTTAGGCTTCTGGGCCTTTGTGTGGGATTGAAGTGGCCAACTATGATGTAATTAGCTGCCAAGGCCAAAGGACTGAGGGAGGCTAAGCTATGTTGTGGACAAATTTTTATGATGGCTCATCTCTGATAGGATGTGGGCAGGTGAAGGAGATGTAAGTGGAAGAGAAACTCACTTTCAGTAAGTATCTATTGGGTGCCAGTTATGTAGCTGAAATTTATTCCATTACTTTGCATTGATGCTTGCAATAGGACAAGGTCTCTACTTTGCAGACCTCTGAATAGGGCTTTGAAAATTTTAGTGAAGTTTGTAAATGCATAAAATGAAAACGATCTGTTTTTTAGTGTTTCAAACATCAACATCCATCCCCATAGGGAGAGCTACAAAGAGATAAAGGTACACAAAAGGATACATATTTTTTTAATGTCAAAAAGTCTCGAAAGTGACTAATTTCTTCTCTAAATATAAATTATGGTGATGATTATTTTCTGGTCTAGAATCTCTCAGCTAGCCCCTAGGGTCACATACAGCATGTGGACCCAAATGTTCCATTCCTTAAACAATCTGGTATGCTCTACACATTTGAAATATATGTCCCTTAACTTATTAATCCAACCAGAAAATGAAATAAGTTATAGCATCAGAATGCTGCTGTTCAGTCCTTGGAAGAGGAAAAGTGTTTTCTGGGGACATTCTGCTTGGAGTTCATAAGAGGGTAAAGTAACCTAACAATAGAATCTCTATCCCCTGTCACCTCCTAACCAGGCAGTTCTACCTCAAACATCAAAGCTGCTGCATTAAAATTTAATTTAAATTTAAAATCCCCGACAGGGACCAACACTGGGGAAGCAGGGGTTAACCACGGAGATAATGAGGCCACCGCTGCCACTGCTGATTCTGTTGACAGTATTGCATCACCTAATGAATGTGGCACTATAAATCTTGATGAGGGGCAAACTAGAGTCTCAGGAAAGGTAATGATAATGAGGAGGGGCAAGAGCTCATGCCGCAGATGAAGAGGAAAATCAATAGGATGCCCAGCTTGGGAGGAGCAGTCTGAGGCCTGGGCACAGAAAGGGCCGACCACGTGCTCCTACCCTTACAGGGTCTGCCACAGAGCATGCTGTAGGGCCAACCAGGTCTGCGGAATCTGGAGGAAGGAAAGGAAGAGCAGTCAGGGCGGTCTCAGAATCCTCATCATCTACCAACCTCCATCCATCTGTTCTGTCTTAGCAGGACCAAAAGAAGAAAGAGATTTCACAAACCTACTCTGTTTGATTTTGACTGTGACTCATACTATCACAACGTGTTTTGTCTTTTTTCAGTCCAGTTTGGTGTGGTTCCTTGGCTATGATCCTTTCCTAAATGAGTCTCAAAGGTTAGTTGGTAAAAGATTCCTCAACTGTAGAAAAACAAACAAAGATTCCGGGAGGCCACCATGGTGATTGCTCCAAATAGCACAGGGTACCTGAGCAGGTCTCTCTGGACTCTACCAGGACTCTCTGGACGTGAAGGTCAGTGATGTCCTTGTAGCTATGGCCTACGGGTGACTCCAGGGCCCATGGCACAAGAGTTCTAACAGTCAAGAGTTCTCGGAGTTTGCAGACCAGTAACAGGGCTTTACCTATTCAGGAAGGCATGACTTGGGAAGAGTTTGACGCACTCACGCCGGAGCAGAGTATCACTCTTCAGTAGAGAAATGAGCCGCGATACCAGAGCATCTAGGATGGAACTGCATTGCCTGTCCGGCCCGGTGGCCCTGTCTTCAGTTCTGGAACTTGGGAAATAGATTTCTGGTAGAAAAACATCTGGACATGTACTTTATACTTGTCAACATGTTGAAAGGGCCACATATTTCTCTAGGAGTCACAAACCCAGTGGTGCAGGAGACGCTGGGAAACTTCAAAATATACATTCTAGGGCTCACCCTTAGAGAGGCTAGAGTGATGACTTAGTAGGGCTTAGACACAAACACGTCTTTATCTTTCCTTTTATTTTTTAAAAAATGCCTTAGAGGGGATGTCACATACTTGTGTCTGAGGGTTTTCCGTGCAAATGGAAGGAAAATAAGACAGAAAAAATGGGAAATAATACTTTTTTTATAGCCTAGAGCAGGGTTACTCAACCTTGGCCCTGCTGACATTTCAGATCTGATCTTTCTTTGTCACGGGGAGCTGTTCTTTGTGTCATAGGATATGTGGCAGCTTCCCTGGCTTCTACCCACCAAATGCCAGTAGCACCTCTAGTAGTCATGGCAATCAGAGATATTTCCAGATACTGCCAAAGATCCTTAGGGTGGGGGTCCCAATTTGCCCACAGTTGAGAACTGCTAGTTTAGACAGATGTAGGGGCCTGAGCATCTCTAAGTATTGCAGAGAAACAGAGAAAAGTCACTGCCAACTCCCTGATGGCTTATTGCAATGAGTTGTCTTACACCTTGCTGTTCTAGTCTCTGGGGTAAAAAACCACCTTTATTTTAGCGTGTTACTGTTGTTGTTGTGAGGAATACTCTTTAAGCCAGGTAGTGACTCTGAAGAGTCTCAGTTTGCATTGACCCTTTGCATGGCTTCAGCCTGAGGCAGAGAGCAATGTGGGACACCTGCTCTGAATCCGGCGTGTGCCAGCAGGTTCAGGAGAGCCCTCACGCTCCACAGACTCCCACAGGTCCCCCCAACCTGTGCACCGGCCACACGCAAGGATACTCTTTGCTCAGGTCAGTCATTGTTGACCAGAAAATTTTTAAGAAATGCTCCTTTATGAACAAAGAGAAACTGGAGACTGGAGAAGCATAAGGATGAACATATTCAAGATTGTCGTTAGCAGAAAAAAAAAGCTACCTTTCTCCTTTCCTGTGTTTTTATTCCCCCTCTCCTGCTTCTCTCATTCTTTTACCATTTCCTTCTCACTCACTTCTCCATTTCCTCCTTTCCTTTGTGTTCTCCTCTCTCTCCCTCATTTTAAAATCTATTCGATTGGCTTTCCCGGCAACC
This sequence comes from Dolichotis patagonum, assembly GCA_004027295.1. Lineage (NCBI taxonomy): Eukaryota > Metazoa > Chordata > Mammalia > Rodentia > Caviidae > Dolichotis > Dolichotis patagonum. Next base: position 15,087 of record PVJX010011130.1, on the reverse strand, counting down.
TTACAGAAACTTCTCTCAAGAGGAGCCTATTGAGCCACGCTCTCAAATTGCCCCCAGAGCCCACTGGATACTCCTTCAGATGTCTAACAAGCGTTGAACACAACTGAGGTTTAGAGAGACACAGAAATCAATACTGCGGCTTCCACCAGTCACGCTGAGGGATTAGTTGTCCCAAGGAAAAGCACAGACAGTTGAATAAGAGAATCATGACTCCGAATACCCTAACAGGTTTATGAACTGGAGAGCAGCCTCTGGCCCGGCTCACCTCCAGTTGGCCTGGAGAAAAGGGAGAAGGGGAAACCATTCACTTAGCTCACTCCCCTTTTGTATTAATGAGGTCAAGCGGTGGACCTCAGGGGGTCAACAGTGGTACTCAGAGGAACGACTGAGGAGGCCAACGGGCAAGAATGACCATCTGAACAGTGGTACTCAGAGGCTCTGAGCGTCTTCCTGGATTTGGCAGAGTCAGTGACTGCATCCCTCAGGACGGAGCCAGCAGGGAGGGGAGATCTGGCTGTGAAACAGAAAAACAACTGTGCCTTGGACTATCTGTGGGGGCAGTTAGCATTAAACAGTGGCAGGTGTTTATATTTCAGAAATCATGACTATGCCAGATCAATAAGAATATACAAATAAATTCAGGGGACACTCTAAATGGACAAGCAAAAAGCAATGGAGGCATTTAAATGGCAGACAAAAGTGTAGCTAGAGAGGTTCACTGCAGTGAGTTCACACGCCCCCTCATTCTCACCTCCTTCAGCTCACGTCCTAGGAGCCATCACAACACCTCACATACATGGCGGCCTGACTGGGATGGGTCTTTAAAACCAGGCGGAGCCAAAGGGCTAAACGATGTCAGTTTCCACAAAAAAGAGTCGCTTTAAAGCTGGACCTACAGGCCTGAGTGAAGAATTAAAGCTATTATCTGTATAATTCAAACCAAAAACCTACCTTTCTCTAAATTTATAGGACAATTTAGGTCCTAGCTGAATAATTCAGAAAAAGATAATCACCTCAATTATTTAGATGACCATCTCATCCCCTCATTTATTCCATCTCTCTAACTCAGATGTAGAAAGTTGACAGCCATTAAGTCTCTCAACCAAGCCACACACAGGAGGCCACCAATTTGCAGGACAAACGACATGTCCCCAGAAATGTGGTCAGTGGAGATTGACTAGGAGAAATTCACATAGAAGACACAGGCCTGATTCGGTTAGTGATGCCCCCACCATCTGACCAAGGTTCAGAAACTCTGGCCCCAGTATCAAGGTCATGGTCCCATGGCATGCATCCCAGATCGCCTGTATTGTTGAGGGCCAATGTCGGTAAGGCATTCAATACCCTTATCTGACTACCTTGGGCCCTGCAGAAAAGCCTCACTGGGCCACGCCTGGGTGATGGTTGTGTTTGCACCTAAGGCTAGTGAGTCATCCAAGCGGGGAATGACATCATATAAATGCGGCTGATGAAGAGCCCGTGAGACACCTGATTGAACTGGCAGGAATCGTGGAGGAAAGTAGTCCTTTTTCTGGGTGACTCCAAGACAAAGGTGTGGCCACACAGTGGGCCTGGCTTTAGTATGCTTTTCTATCTGGGTGTTCTGTGTGCATCTCCAGGTCCCTGCATGTCTCCGTGTGTTTATGTGCACCTGGCTTTACGTGCACAGATGCGGTGCATTATATCTGTGGCATCCAGGGCTGGTGGGTTCAGCTTTCCTTTGTGTGAACACTTGTCTGTCTGGTCCCATCCCCCATCCTCTCCCTGCACATTAACCTAAAATATGAGCGCATGCTCTGGTCTTGAATGTGTTGGCTGCTCCTGCGCCTGCAGCATCCCTGCCCCCTTCCTCCAGCCCTCTTATCTAAAGCAGCGTGTCACTGCAATTTTATGGTCAACGTTACAGACTCAAGCCCTCCTTTGAACCAATCACATTGCACTGAATATGTTAAGGGAATCCAGGCTTTCTGTAAGGAGCCTGCTTCCTGAGCCGCGCGGCCTGACCTCTCCAGAGCAGCCTCCATAAATCTGCCTCACCTGATGGGAGATGGGCTTTTTAGGATCTCTCAGGGTGCTTTGAGGTAGCACTTCTATGAACTTCTTGCCACAATAAATAATGCTACCTGCAATACGTCTTTGGGATGTGTCAGCAGTGGCTGTCCTGCCATGAATTTTTATTCTTGCGCCGTCTGGAAGATAGATTCCAGATTCAGCATTTCCCTGCACTTAGTGTCAGATCTCTTTACCCCCTTGCCCTGGCAGAATGACTGAGACCACAAATAAAATAAAATAAAATAAAATAAAATAAAATAAAATAAAATAAAATAAAATAAAATATAAAATATTTTAAAAAAGCAGCCTAGGAAAAATGGCCCAAGACCAGAGGGAGAGAACCACACTCACCTTGTAACAGAGAGTGAGCCACCAATCTGATGGCACTGGTTGGGTGAGAAGAAGGCTGGACATGGGCAATTATCAGGGTAAGATGGAGAAAGGGATTTTCTATCAGGTAAAGTTGTTGGGGAAAAGGAAAGCTCAAGTTGGGGGTCAAGAACCCATTATAAAAGAGAACAAGAGAAATATTTCGAACATCAGTTAGGTTGTCATGATGCTGGCAAGAGCCTAGGCCAGTGACGGCAAACCTCTGGCCCATGTGCTGCAGTGGGCTCTTTGTGTCACTGAAAGCTCTAAAAGGTTCGCCATTATGGTTAGGCAATTGGCCCATAAAAAGAAGACAATGAATTCAGAAATAGTCTAGAGGTGACATCCAAGGGGAGTCATTAAGTTCTGGAAGCTGGAGGTGAGGAGGAAAGACAGTACTATAGTTTAGGAATAGCAATCAAGTTTCTGTCCAGATTTCACTGACTTGCATGTGTCTGCTGAGCTAAAATGAAAATCCAAAAGGTTCCTGTATGTTTTCCTAGTTACCATCTCTGGAACTCGAGATCACCTAGTAGTGCGGAAGCCAACATTCACCACTGTGATGCCCAAGAATTTCTGCTTCTTTGAAATTCCCCAAGTCCCAGGAAGTTTCTGCATTAATAACTTGCCAGCCATATCTATTACAGTAGGAGAGAGTGCAGGAAAGAAAGAACACAAAGATGCTTTGATATGTTAAGATTGCATGATGGTAGATGATTTCATTTTATATGCGACTTCCTCTTTGGGTAGAATAAAATTCAGCAGCCTGCCAGGAACGATGCCCAAGCCCAGTTTTTGTGTGCAATGAGATTCACACAAGCTCAGACTGATAACTGAGCCCAGAAATTTAGCAGACTTCTAAGTTAAAGCCCCATTGTTAGGTGCATTGGCATCAAGGGCACAGGGGAGCTTACAATGCAGATCTCGGTTCAGCTGGCCTAGGACGTGGCCTGCGATGTTTCATCTCTCACAAGATCTCAGGGGTTGCTGATGCTGCTAGAGTTATTGGTCCAAATGTTGAGGAACAAGGTTTCAGGTCCTACTAAGTTCCTAATGTGCATAATACTGCTTTTCTCTAAAGTGGGTTTGTGGGCTCTCAACCCACAAGTAACCTGGTCTGCCCTTGCCCTACATCTTGCATATTCAGTTATTTACAGATTATAAAAGACAATAAATATCAAAACACTTAGGGCTGGGGAATTAGATTAGTGGTGTAAAGCGCCTGCCTGGCAAGCATGAGGTTGTGAGTTTGATCCCTGGTACAAAAAAAAAAAATCAAAACACTTCCCAAAACTGTGGTATTTCAACATGTGGCCCCCAATCTAATTTAGAGGCCAGAGTGAGAGTCTGTACTTGAGATTCCTTGTGAGTGTACAATCTGGGGCAATTGACCTTTTGGTCCAGCAGTGATAAATTGTGAGGCTCTGCCCAAAGGGAATCAGGTTGCTTATGCAGAATGTCAACCTTGAGTGGTGGCCTCTTAAATAAGGTCCTACGCACAGTCAATGCCATATCATCATTTCTAGCCTTCTGGTGCAATGTGACCCATGCCAACCTGAGAGAAGGGGGTGGAGCTAGGTGAAGACTAAGTGGAAACCTTCACTGATGGCCATGTAGGGGTCCCCCATAAGTGGAAACATGGGATGATTCAACATCTCCAAACCAGCTCATCTCAATACAAGAATGGCCCAGTGCATAACAATGGTAACCCAAAATGGGGGCAATCAATAAGGTCATTGAAAAATGTATTTTTGATGACAAATTACAGTTATTCACGGTTAATATAATCTTTGAAGTACAAAGTAGCAGAAGCTTCTCGTTATATCCCAACATGTTGAAATAAAGCAGCTGAGTATACAGCAGCTCCTGTCAGTCAAGCTGTTTGAGGCCAAACATGATCACTCCTTTGTAAACTGGGCTCTCTGCCTGCTGAATACCTTTCAAAAACAGAAGCTCTCTCCTAATTGCCTGGGCTGACCTATATTTAGCAACCTGAAATGTGCTGGTGGAGTGGAAGAGCCAGAAAAATGTTGGAGTTAATCACTAAATCAATCCGGGCTGACCCCATGAGGACAGTGAACATCGAAGGTTGTTGGTCAAGGAGCTTTCGGAGGCTGGACCTGAACGAACTCTCTTGTTTCCCTGAAACTGGAAAAAACCGCTTGTTTCTGCAAAATATATTCTTGAAAGAGAATCTGGTTCCTTGTAGGACAGCCCTTTGAATCCCTTGTGCCAGGAGCCCGGTCAAGGTTAACTTCATTTTGTTTTGGTGACTCTCTTGAGCTCTCCTGTGACCCTGCTGGAGACCTAAGGGCCATCTGCTGATTCTCAAGGGAAACCTAGTTGCTGGGTCTTCCTTCGCTTCCTTCCTCACTCTTGGCCATCTTTCTTCCACTTATGACATCTTTTGGAATTCGTAGTATCCTTGGTTGCTAAAGATTCATGATTTAAGTTGTATGTCAAATTTTGTACCTACAGCGTGATTAGGACAATTTCCTAAAAGTTCAGAGTTTGAAAAATTGGAGGATAGCACAAAAGTCTTAGGCATTCTTTTCAGTTTAAGTGAGTGGTGGGGTGACATTTGGAAATGAGCACTGGCTGCTTTGAAGATTAGCAATTAGCTTTAGAGGCCCATGGAACGGGAAGTTCAGGAGGCTCCTGGGTTCTGTAGAACCGGCACCCACTTCCACATTTGCCTGCTCCCAGGACTCCTGCGACCTCCATAAATGGTGGCTCAGCTTGAATACTGAGGCATGGAACTAACTAACCAGGAGGAAGTACTCGGAACTGCTTGAGAAAGTTACTGATCATTTGATTCCTGCAGAAAATACTTGTGAGATAAATGAGTAATGGAAAGATCTGCTATATTTTTTTGAGATTTAGGTTTGGATGGGTAGCTGGTTAATTTTAAGCTATATTAACTTCACACAGACATATTTTTATTTCTTGTATTAAATTTTACAGAGATAAACTAGGAATTGAGGAAAGTAAGTAATGGTACAGAAATTATTTATAGATTCATTTCTGGGAAGGTATACAAGTATGAGATATCTTTGCCTGCAGGAAATTTATGTTTTAATTGTCAAGATGGAACTATGTTACTAAAACAATCAGAGATACACAGATGGATGGGATTATGTTACTAAAACAATTAGAAATACACAGACAGGTAGGTGGGAAATGATGTGACATGACGTGATCCAGATCACAGAATCAAGAATTCAGAGAAGCAGACTATGGATGAAGGACCTAAAAGCCAAGAAATGCTTCTCACTGCTAGAAATTATACAGAAAATCAGGAAAGGCATTCTGAGGAGGCAGGGCAGTATCTGCAAGGCCATGAATTTCAGTGCATGGTCTTGAGGGTTTTCAAGGAGCTTGGTACAGAGCAGTGGACTGTGCCTATTAGAATTGCTGGAAGTTAAGTATGAGGGTCTGGGAGGGGTGGGTTAGGGTGGTGTGGCCACTTTATTAGCAGTGAATGAAGACACTGCAATTTATCGTCAAGCAGAGAAATTCTACAATGGGAATAAGTTTCAGCCAACAAGGGAAGGTGTCCTGCACCCTCAAGCATGTGATCCAAGAACCTGGGCTGCAATGCACCCTAAGAGAAGAAGGAGCTGGACCCTTTGCACTTGGCCCATTGGAAAATAGGGATTAACAGAGGAACAAAATAGCAGTGGTCTCCTGGCCTTGTCCCCTGTGAGGATCAGGACACTAAGAAAAAAAAATAGACAAAACTCACCAAGAGAGCTGTTTTGTCAAAATTCTATAAAAGTTTGGAGGACATACAGAGCACACTCTGGAATTCTTTCTGAAAGAGACAAGAGCAACCACTTGAGGGGCAGTTGGAATGGGGACATCCTACTAGAACAGGAAGGAGAATTTTATTATTGACTCATAATGATACTGAAAATCTACCATTATAGTAGGTTATATTATTGTCTTAAAACTCACCACCAACAATTCTCTGCACACAGTCACCCCAAATTCTCTGCAGTTGGGGTGACTGCTGCTAATGTCTCCCCACATACATAACTAAAGAGACGAAGAACAGTGGTATCTCAAAAGATGTTTGTTTATCATAACTGGGATGAGGATGATGCTCCTGGCATCTTGTGGATAGAGGCCAGGCGTGCTGGTAAATATCTAACAATACACAGGGTAGCCCCACACCGAAGGGTTATCTAGCCAAAATGTTGCCAATACTGAGGTTGAGAAACTGTGGTGTAGACAAAGATGCTTATTTACATTATTCTGATAGCAAAATTTTAGAAATACAGTAATCTGCATTTCCAGCAAGAGAAAAATAGTTAAATTATAGACTATCCTTATGACCATAGGATGCATTCTGCAGTTATGTTTTCCAACATAATTTAATAATATAAGCAATTGCTTGTAGGATAACATTAAGTTAAAAAATCAAAACTGTATATAGAACTCAACTCCAACTTTGTAACAGTGAAAGCATGTAAACATATAGCATATCACAAACTATCCCAAAAGAAACAGGACTAGGAAGAACTCACCAAAATGCTAACAATAGTTATCTCGGGACTTTTCTATATTTCTGAAATATCTTCACTCTAAGCGTGAATTAATTTTCTAATAAAAACACAAAGAATGTGTTTTTCAAAAGACCTCCATGATTTGAAACATAGCCTAAACCTAAATGTAGCATAACTGGACTAAGAGGCTTTTCAGTTGTCAAAGGCAGGAGGAAGATGGTTTTGCTCATGAGCAATTAATGTGCAAAGGGCATGAGTCATCTGAAGCTCCCTATGAAACACAAGACACCTGGTGGCACTGCTAAAAAGAGCTACTGGAAACTTAGGATACCTGAATCAATAATAGTACCAGGGTAAGGTATACAACGGTCCTCTGTGGGACCACTTTGTCCATCTGGACTGCTAAACACAGTCCTGTGTGACATAGTTTAAAGGGAGGTTACTGACAACTTGGAGTCGGTCCAGATGAGACCAACCCAGGCAGTGAGGGGTCTGGGAATCGTGTTATGTGACAGAAGAGTGAAGGAGCTGGAGATGTTGTCTGATGAGAAAAATGCTTAGGAGAAATGTGAGAGCTGTCTTCAGATATTTGCAGGCTGTCCTGTGGGAGAGGGACAAATGTGTTCTGCACAGGCCTGGACCACAGAGCTAGCACCAATCACTGATAACAACTGAGAACTCATTTGCTTTCACATTATTTCCAAACAGAAAGAGAAAACTTGTCTAAATCAAAGAGTTGGCCAAAACTAGGTGGCTAACTTGGGAAGTCGTAGGGTTCCTATCACTGATGGCATGTTATGGCCGGGATGGAGAGGACAGCAGGTGGGCAGATGAGATAGAAATGTTGCTCCTGCTGGTGGGCACCCCTGGTCCCAAGTGCTCAGCTCGAGAACTAATGCAAGCAACCAACACTGACCCAGCACTGTTCATAGGCCCTGGGCTGGAATGGTGCTCAGGCTTCAGAAGCTCGGTCTAACTTACTCCTCACAGCCACTCTGTCAAAAAGCTACTCTTCTGCATTCACCCCATTTGCCAGATGAGGAAATGCAGACACTGAGGCTGCTGCAGAAGTACAAGGTCAACAGCTAGGAAATATATCAGGTTCTATAATGTTAATAATAGTATTCATCATCATCACCATAACTGTAGCAGCAAAGGATTGCATAATGCCTCCTAGGTATCAAATAAAATTGAACACACATCTCCATTTAACATGTAAGATTTGGGGAAGTTCCCAAGGCCAAACCTGTGTCAAATCCTGCAGTGATGCTAAGGATAGTAGTCATCATATCATCATTATAATTACAGCTACAAAGACTTGCTCTCCATTTTATAGATGAGGAAATGTGGACTCAGGGAGCTCGAAGACCCTGATCAAGGTCACATAGCTAAGAAAGTGGTAGAACCAGGTTTTGAAACTTTGTATTTCAGATGCCATAATGGTACTAATAGTCCTTACTATTATCATTATTGTCATTTTCAGAGTCATAATGATGACACAGATCCTTATGCTGCCCATACTATGCGTCAGGCCAGCATAACAGCTCTTTAAATTTGAGATTAATTTTAAGTGTCAGTGTGGAATATATTTTTGGATGAGATTAGTATTTAAATTGATGAACCATAGGTCAGCATATTATTCTTCAAACTGGGTGGGCCTCATCTAACCAGCTGAAGGCATGAGTAGAATAGAAAAATCAGCTTTCCTGAGCAAGACAGAATTTCCCATGAGACTATATTTTGGTCTTTATTTGCACCATTGGCTCTCCTGGGAATAAAGCCTGCCAGCCGACCTTGCTAGGTTTGGATTTGCCACCTTCTATAATCATGTGAACCAATTCCTTATAATAAATCTCCTCTCTCTATATGCAAGCTATTGGCTCCATTTCTCTGGAGAACCCTGATGTATACAGGAAGGTATGATAATTATCATCACCTTAAACAGGAAACAAAAAGACCCAGAGATACCTAATGGGTGGTTCAAAGCCACACAACTAGTAAGGGGCAGAGCTAGGATGATAAGTTCAACCATCTGGCTTTATAGGCTGTTCTCTTATGTGACATTCTTTAGAGCTTTCAAGGTTTTCAACTGCTGCATATTTTATAGTTCAGAGACCTGAAATTAGGGAACTAACAGAGATATACTTGCAAGGCAGAAATTGCCAGCTAAAGACAACAAATGCCACCTCTGGGCTCCTCCCCATAACAAATGGCCATTTACTCGTCCTCCCAAGTAGAAGACATTTCTTAATATTTCACAGATCAAAGGCAAGAAGATCTGACACCTGTTCTTCTTCCCAATAATATTCAATTTGACTGCAAAGGATTTATCCAGCACTTATCTCTTTCCCATAAGTTAGAGGCAACTCTTGAACCACCCTTATGCTCTCTCCTCATCAGATAATTTGTGCTTCAAATATAAAATGTTGAAAGTAACTGAACTACATGAAATCTCTTCTGGGCTTTTCCTACCTGGTAAAAGTGCATAAGTAACATGCATTGCTGTTTTTCCAAAGGTTTGAAGTCTTGCCCTGATTTCAGCAATTCCTATGGTAAACTTTCTCCCTTTTAAGTTACTAAGTCTTTCCCTGATAGGAAAAGCCCTCTTACTCTCCGTTTAATTTCACTTTTGCCAGATTTCTTTGAATGCCAGTATCTCTTTGGACCATCCACAGTATATTCGTTTTTTGGTGGTTCATCTCTCACATAATTTCCAAACAAAATGACAACACAGACAAAAGCAGCACAAAAACATGTCATGGGACCAGGTATTGAAAAAAAGGCATTGAAACAGACTCAAACAGAAACACAATGGTTTTATTATATAAGCTTTCAGCTGCAAAGAAAAAAAAAAGAAAAGGAAGAAAGCAAGGTTAGCAAAAGAGGGAAGGAAAGCAAAATGCTTAACAAATGCAGAGTGCCTAAGGAAATGGTGTTTCCTTTGTATGCATCAACATATGCTCAAAGAATATTTCCCTATGATGGTGTCACTGACCACTTCCTGCTTACAATTCTGCATAAGAGAAGCTTTTAAATCCAATTGCAGTCCTGTTGGGAGGGGCAAGGAGGAAGGTGTTGCTGTTAAAGGAGATGCTTAGCCCCAAAGTCAAGGGTGCACAAGACACAGCCTCAAGCACGGCTCACCCACCATCCACACCTCTGCCTGCCCCGGCCTTCCCTGACCTCCTACAGAGGGCACAGACCACTGGCCACAGTGATCAGTTCACTGTGAGAAACTCGCAGAGCACAACCTCCTCGTTTCTTGGTTGTTTCATTACAAAGATGTATTTCAAGGGAAAAACAAGTCCTTAAGCTTTTGGTCTAAGCAAAACCCAAGCTGCTCTATCAAAGACAGCAGATCTTCCAGCCCAGGAACACCTGCCACTGCAGACCCGTTTCTTACAGTGGAACACTGAGGTCCGTGAATGCCATTGAAGAACACTGAGCTGGACATGAAAAAAAAGACAAGTCTCGAGGGGTAAAGCTGAAGGTAACAGAACACCGGACTTTGCTTATATGCTTTGGTTGCTTCCCTGGCTGGGCGTCTAGGTCCTTCATTCTTTCTCCCTACATCTACTTCTGCCCATAACCTCCACATTCTTGACTATTCACCTTGAAGTTATCCCATGTACCGGGTCTTGTCTGTTGCACCCAACTTACTATGCCCTGTTCCTTCTCTGATCTCCCATGGCGTAGGTATGCTGCCCAGTACTTACTAGAAAACTACATGGCATTATTTTTCAGTGGCTTTATGCATCCAGCTCTTTTCTACCAAATAATACTCTGTGCCTTGGAAGAAAGTATCTTGTCATAGCCTTGTTGGAGATACTTTATCCTCTCTAGATCTAGAACTTCAGTGATCTCCACAAGTTCTTCCTGATGAAACTGCCTAATCTCTGTCGCTTCCCTGCCTCAGCTTCCAAAAGGGTACAATACTCTAGGTTATGCATTCCTGATCCGACAACACACATACCTAAGGCATCGTCATGCATAGACATTATGCTATGAGAGAGAGAAGAATTGTTCTTGCTCAAAATTCTTGATTTATTTTCTTATGCTAAGAGACATAAATGAGTGTAAGAGTTATCTGGCTGATTTTGGTATCTGGCTCTTTCATGAGATGTGCAAAGATGTTTTACTCGAGCAAGTTACCTACGGGCAAGGGAACACTGAGATGAGACAGGAGTCTTTTTAATAAATGCAGGAGACATGAGATGAGAAGGACCAGAGGATGGGAAGAGGTGATACAGAATTTCATTCCTCAGCTGTACATTAGGGGTGAAGATTAGGTTTGTGGTGGGTGGGTCTGGAAAGAACACCCACCCATGGCATTGACAAGGGGGTGGAGTCTGGTTGTGTTACTACCACTGAGGTTTGATAAAGTTCCCAAGAAGAAACTCTTAGGTGTCAGCATAGCTTTTCCTTTCCACAGAAGCTGGGGGCTATTGTTCTGCTTCAGTGTTAATCTTGCTTTCTTTCCACCTGCATCTGCTAATGTTACCTGGCAGAGTCAAAGCCATGGCCAAGCCCCTCCTCCCTCCAAGTTTATTTATTGTGGCTATTTTACCAGCTATTGGCTCAACACACTCCACTCAAATATTCATCATTTAGCTCTCTGGGTAAATCGTATTTAATCAGCACAGGAGAGAAAATAGCATAATTATAGATGCTGGATGCCATTACACTCAGAAGAAATTAAACCCTGTCTCAAGCCAAGCAGCAGTAGTTGTGATTGCATCACCGCTGGGGTTACGGGGAGGTTAGTGGCCATTTGGGGCCAGTGGTACCATGTAAGATGCCTGACCCAGATGAGCCGTAAGGAGACCCACTCGTGTGCACAAACATTCATAGCATCAAGAACTCATCAAACGGCAGCCAGTAAATTAATCTTTTATTGTTCTGAGAATGTGATAAATGAGTGGGTAATAAAGCAAGGTTCATGCATGGAGACATTGGGGTAGTAAATGAATGGACCTAGGAAATTCCGGTTCTAAAAGCTGAATAGAGGGTATTCCCATTCCCAGGCTTTTCCAGAGCACTTCTGCCAGCAGCCTGAGGGGTAGTGACAATTATGGCAAAGCAGAGGGAAATCTTTACAGTGAAGCAAATACATCCATTGGGAGTTTGTGAGTCCTTACCGGGAATCTGCCCGTCTACAGAGGACGTAAATGAGGAGGCCAACCCCGAGGCACACTCCAGCCCTGTTCGTTACCTACGCAGCCTGCACTCATCTCACATGCAAAACTTTCCTTATCACTACTGCTAGCAAGTTATTTTTGTTTGGGGAAATGGATAACAGGGAAAGATGCAAAGGCCCAGTAAGAGGATAAGATCAGAGCCCTACCTGCTTTCTGCTTGTGGAAATGGGCTCCTGGGAAAAACTGGAAACTTGGGGTCAGCTGCCTTCCAGATAGTCACAGCCTCAGCCTCTTCCCACACATATCCAGGGCCACCTGCGCTTGTCCAAGTGACAGAATAAGAGTCACCTTTAATCTCATGACGTAGCTTCTCTCTCCTAGGCCTAAACCCCAGGTCAGTTGACCCGTTTGCTATTGAGTGCAGTTTGCAAAAATTCAAAAATGTCCAAAGATGCAATTATGCTTTACTTATTACTGTTGGGTGACTGTTTTTTTTTTCTTTATTCCTTTTTCTTTTGGCTAATAATGCTTTTGAGGTTTGGATAAGTAACTAAGAGGAAGGAGATCTCCTTCTGGTCCATCCTGCTGCCGACAATTAAGAAACCTCAAAGTAATTTTTGAAAATGTCAGCGTCTCATTTAGCAAAAGGATAAATAATAAATGAAGCGTAATCACTGTCCTGTGCTGGTGGTACAGCTTTGCGGTGTCATTAGTAAACTAACGGTATAATATCTTTGTGTCACAGTTTAATTATATCTTGTAATTAGTTTCAGCAATGGATTGCATGGAGTCAGGCCCCCTGAGCTAAACAAAAGGTAATAGAACTTTCAGCGCCCCTGCATAAATCAATTATGAAAGTGTCCTGCGTTATTTGAAGCTTGTTTGCTGTAATTTTATGCACGAAGCTGAACTGGTCCTTCCTGCCCATGGAGGGCAGGTCACCCCACCCAATGCATGCCTGCAGCTGAGCCTGTGGTGGGGCCTGCACACAGCGTGGCCTGGTGGTGCGCTTGTTAGGACCAGCTCAGCAGTAAGTGGCACGGAAGGGCCATGAGCTGAAGGCGACCAGAGTTGTGGTGGGTGGGGGCAGGGGACACACACGGACCGGAGCAGGTAATAGTTGCACTATGTGCAAGAGAGCAGGGAATCAAATGGGAAAAGATGTGAGGGCCTGGAAGAATGATTCTTTATGCTTCCCCGAACAAAGATGAGAAGGTTAGGAGCATCAAAGGCCAAGCATCGTTGATGAATATGGGCAGGCGGACACGATACATGTCCCTTTATCATTTGTCCTTTCAACATCCTGCTCTCCCCACGCGGTTGGAATTGGAACCAGCACAGGGTACTTGGCAATAGGAAATGGGGAAGAAGAAGCCACATCTTTAATTGGGTCTAATTCGGGTCCTACAGAGCTCAGAAACTGTAAAGGGCCTCTGAGCACCATTGAGGGCTAGCCGTGGTCACCGGGCCCAGATGGGAGAGTCACGGAGTCCCGCTGGGGGAAGCTAAGAAGAAACTCAGGGGCGGGGGGTTGGTTAAGTCCAAATGCCACCAATACGTGTGATCGTCTCCTTTTTGATCAAACTGTAAGGCATGGCAGAGAGTGGGGGTGGGGTCCACATTCAAAGTCCTCATCAAGTCGTCTTTGAAAGTAAGTCTAGTGCCATGCTGGCCTTTCTGTTTATACAACAATTTACAGGTTTAAATGAAACCTCGCTTGAAAAAGCAGACCGAATCTTCCTATTGTGAGCACTTCAGCAAATTTAACAAAAGAAAGAGCCCAAGCGAGGAAGAGAGAGAGAGGGGAGAGAGAGAGAGAGAGAGAGAGACACGGGTGGGGGGGAGGTCCAGTCCTGACTGGTGTGCTGTAATCTGGCTGGTTGCTATGGTGACATGATGGCTTGTTCACATGGCAACATACCTTAGGTCCACTATTAAAATGATGAGAGTGAACTCGGTTGCATTAAGGAGAGTGTGCTGTATGCTAAAGCGAGTCTTTATCTCCAGAGAGCACTGGACAGAGACTAGCATACAGTACAAATGAGGGAGTAAAGGAGGAGGAGGAAAAGGTTGGAGGTCTGGGGGAAAAATCGCAAGGATACAATAACTCTGAAAAGAAAGATCCTCTGCTCTATATCTCAATCGAGGGCCTGAGATTCAGAATAAGGCAAAGAGTTTTGTTTGCTATGGGATTCACTATCTAAAGCAGTCCAGCGGGCTAATGACTGTTTACTTAAAAAACAAATTCCAAGTGAACCTGTTATACCTTAGCTTTAGAAAACAGCTACAGTAAACCCAACCTATGAGTTGCCGCTGTAACAAATAAATGAGTGACCGCCACTTAAATAAAATGCTCTCATAACAGTGAGGGTGGAAAATCACACAGCATTTATTTATTGAATATAAAAGTCCAGTGACAGTCACAGAGCCACATCATATCACATGAGAGCCGGCGGGGAGCATTCCCTTTGGAAATCTGGTTTCATGTTTCCTTTAATATAGTGACAATTTTTCCTCCTTCTGACGTCGAGAGGGTGGTGATAATTCTGCAGATATTATCCCAACACCCCTCCCTTTCTACCCATGCCAGATTTCTTTTTTTTATGTGAAAAAAAGCACAGTGTTTAAAAAATATCTTATTTTTTTATTTTTTAAATTTTATTTAAAGAGAAAAAACAAAAAAGAAAACAACCAAACAAAACAGAAAAAGGCTAGCAACAATACAGAATTCCAAAGGCAAAAAAATGTAAGAACCACAATAACAACAACAAAACAAAAACAAAAACACTAAGAAATCACCACTTGATAGGTTACATACTGTCATCATTGGAAATAGTTGTTCAAGTTACAAAATTAAAGCACACAAAGTAGACATTCAAACAGTGAGACTATTAACAGTTCTGCTCAACAATCCAACAAAAACAGTAATGTGGTCATCTGTCTTACACACTTAAACATACGTTCAGTTATATCCTTTAGAGCACTTTCTTTTCCATATATATATATATATATATATATAT